>JAOCPS010381925.1:0-12338 GCA_025505425.1 Graphium colonna | reverse complement strand
AGAGCAACCTATGTACTAAAATACAGAAATAATTATGAATGATTAATGTAGGTATTTAATTTTTTTTGTATTTTTTCGAAGTTCACCGGGTCAGCTAGTATTGGATATAAATAACAGAATTCAAGCAATTATTGAAAGAGGCTTTGATTTTTAACGCCTTGCAACTAAACACTAGCTAATATAACATTAAAAATGTTTTTGATTTTTCTTTTTTTCTCTCTTTTATATTAACAAAAGACGAATGCCAATATCGCGATAGACATTTCGTATAAGCCATACCTGACAACCATAGCGCGATCGTCGAGCGTAGGTATAAAAGTGAAGTGCATACAAAGTTGCCCTTTGTAACAAAGGTGTGTGTGGCAGAAAATGACGGCGGAATCGCACAGTAGTGGACCTTCAAGGTGGTAGCGATGGTACTTGGTGGTAAGTCGCGTTGTACAAAACGCTAATGTACACTAACTAATCAGATGTTTTTTTTAAATCCCTGCTAAAAATTCCAGTTAGATCCAAATGAAAACGACAATTGGAAGTTATTTTAAACTATTGTGTATTTGAAATAGGAATTCCAAATACTTTATTATTAAGAAAAGAAATGATTTTATTTGGGGCGGATAGGATATTTTAAGCTGTAGCTCGAGATAAAATCCAATGCCATTTTTATTCGAACATTTCCTTAGGCAGAAAAATCTATTAGGATTTTTATGAAACTTAAAATTTTGTATCAGTTTTTCCACGGGGATATTATTTAATTTCGGACATAAGCGTGTATTAGGATTTTGTGAAACCAATTTTAAATAAGATCGCGTGTTTGTACGGTGTGAGATTATTTGTTACAAATGTGCAGTCTAGCAGTGGGACACACGTTTTCGTACTTGTTTTTTTAGTCATTTAATGTAATGCCATAATTTGATTCACTTACTTAAGTAAATCGCGGAGATACTACTAACAGAGCATAACATCGCGAAACAACGCGTTATATAACGCGTCACGAACTATAGAAAAGCCATATTTTTAAAACAATATTCTGTTATGAAGGTACAAATCATAACATCTTTTTACAGTTTTTGATGCCTTTTATAATGATGTCGTCATAAAATAAAGTATGCATGACTTTTAGGGATGCCGGATGACCATATCTAACCTTTTCTTTCCCCATTCCTATCCCCTCTAAATACTTGATCCCAACTCCACCTTATCCAATAAACCTATTCTCTCCAATTTCCCAGGTCAACAACGCACTCGCAACTCTCCGGATGTTGTTATGGGCGACGGGATCGCTTACCATCACGTGAACCGACTGCCCGTTTGTCGTCCTTTCCATAAAAAAGAAGTTAAAAACTGTGTTTTTTTTATAAAAATTATAATAACTCGTTCATACCAGTTTGCCGGAAGTGCATTTTCTTTGCCTCTGAACATAATGCCGACATTTGTAGCGTGATGTATAGATGAATAGAAGTCAGAGTAATCGCCGATGTCAGCTGGAACATGCATCTTCGCTTCGCTCTGTTTGACAAATGCTCTGTGGAAACAAAAATAAACCTTTATTATAATTATTATAAAAGAAAAATGTTGGATGTTCGTTACTCCATCATGCGAAAACGGATAGATGGATTTGAATGAAATTTCACGAACAGATATTCATTTATTTATTTCGGTAAACAAAACAGCAAATAATACAATAATATTATAGATACAGTGCCAAAATATATGTACATAACATTCTATGTTAGACATAATTCAATTTTACATAAAAAGTAATAAATAGACTAATTAGATAACCAATGTAGATAGTTGGATTTACATTATTATAATCGACGCGTTTTGAACACGCCCAAAGAAAAATTACGCGGAAACTACAAGGAGCAGCAAGTATAACAGCATATTGGAAGGTAGTCTGTTAATGTGGCTTGTGATAGGCGATAAATAATCGTTAAAGAAAAAAATCGCTTGCCCGTAAAGGCAATTTACGGACGCTAATTTTACGTGATAACGTCATAAGACGAAGACTTAAGCCAATCGTGCCTCTCTATCGCTCCGCGCTCTCGCTTGCACACTCGCCGTAACATGGCAATGAGTCATGCTTTTCGTGCGTGTAGCCGGCGCCATCTTTTTATAAGACGTTACCACGTCAAAAGTGTTATGCCTCCCTTATCCCTTTTTGAAATTAAACAATTTACGTAAAAGTTAAGTGTAACATATGGCTTTTTGTTGCACTTGACTTTTACGTAAATTACATAAGAGAAATACTTAAATATAAAGTTCTCTCATGATACATAGTTTTACCTTTCTCTAAGACCGACGTCATTTTGTAGCGTTGCATTAGAAACGTCTAGAAGATTCTGTATAGTACTCCTCGCTTCGATCCAGTGAGGTCTCGTCAAACTCATGAACGAATTGAGTTTTTCCTCCTGAAATTTAGATACAAATTTAAATCTGCATCTTTTCTGACTTCGTCCAAGCTTCGGATGTAACAAGCACGGAAAAGTAATTTTGTCATTTCGAGAAAATATTATAACAAAAAGTTGAAGTTGTTGCCTTTAAAAAAAATCATATAATACATACAGGTAAAGTTAACTACTGCTACTTAGCCAAATGTCCTATCACTGCCTAAAAAGAAATACATACATGATAACTGGTGGGTCACCAATGATATTTAAGGATAGCACTCGGCACTCGATTGTCATCATATTTATGTAATATAATTAGGGGCTTGGATTTCGACCAATATTTCGAATAAATAGATGAAGCTTAGATAAGATAGCGCCAGCAAACAGATGGCTAGCTGACGCTAGGATGCACATGGGTTTTGTAAATAATTTCTGAACCTTCGATTAAGTTTACTAAGTGGTCTGTTAATATTTACTTTATATATAAAATTTATACTTTATATATTATCCACACATATAACATCCTTGAATATTGAAAGTGACATATGATACCGATTTGTTCCTATCAATCTGGTACAGAAAATCTTAATTTGTTACATTGAACTTTTTGATATCATTTTGATTTTATATAAATCTAATTACATAATACGTGTAACAACACAACATTAATGACAGATTATATTAAAAATTGAAAAAGATATAAATTTATCATATCGAAGTAAAGTCAGCATATAGAGAAGTAAACATAAGCCATTGGACGTAAACCTCCACTGGGACCATGATTTGCAAATTATTGTCATAACTTCAATCTTCTAAAACATTATACACAGCTGCCGTAAAGATAATAAAGTTTGCATTGCACGGTAATAAGATATGAATACGCACAAATTTTATAAAATTAACCACCTACTATATCATAAAATATATTTATATCGGAACATTAGATACGTTTGGCTTGTGAGCTTGCTATCCGTAAAAACTTCTTTTCTCACTGTTTTTTCTGTTCAGTCCTAAGAATCACTCATGACCATGATATGGTGACGCACCTGCGATTTTTAAGTAGCAAATGCGTTGTCAACATCTAGATGTTGTAAGTCTATACCTAGCCTATAGTTACGCGAGGTTATTACGTCATATTAGATAAAATTAGAATAAGGATCGGCTGAATTCAAATGATGTTTTAGTTGTCAAGATGTTTGAAGGCACTGGCATCGTTTAACAATTCTGAAAAAAAATTTGACTACCGAGAATGACTCGTATAATGGTCATCCAACGTATATATCCTCTCAATTTGCGGGCAATCGGGTGATCAACTCGTAATGCCGTAATCGAACTAAGAAACAACAACGCAATGTCATTGTCCCTTCGTGGGATTCGAAACCACGACCTCCGGTTTGTAAATCAAGGACCGATACCACAAAGCTACAGAGGCAGCTGCCTGATGTCTATAAAACAACAGCACCAAGTGGTGTCTACATAAAACAACCCAGAAGACATGTTAGAGCTTCCGCAACAAAAATAAAAAGCTATTGAAATCCTGATCCGTATACTTAATTCGTCTTAATAGCAAAAATGTGATGAAATCGCATAAATATAAGGTACTTATAAACAACATTGTGCAATAAGCTTCGGCTCGACTCGTTTGGTTGTAAACAAGGCATTAGCATAGTTGTTGCTTACCTTAAAAACTTGTTGTTTGTCTTGTAACAAGGGACCGGTAAATAAATGCGACACTACGTTCAAATCGAGTATCCATTCACCGATTGCAACGCCAATGTGTTTTTCCGCCTGAAAAGGGAATAAATATCTTTTAAAATATTAAAAAAAAATTCTTCTTCTCTCGGTGCCACTTCATTATTGATGGTTGGCAGTCAGTATTTTAATCTTTTCTTTGTCCAGAGCTAATCTGAACAGTTGTTCCACGGTCTTAATGCCGGTCCAATCCTTGATGTTCTGAAATCATGACATTTTCCGTCTTCCTACATTTTTCTTTATTTCCCTTAAAGAAGGCAAATTTCATTAATCTTTAAAAAAACACTCTGTAATATTTGTTACTAATGTAGAATAGAATATCTTTCAGTAACCCGCAGAAAAGCAAAAAAAAAGCTGTAGGATAAAATTTATAAATATGTATGGATACGAATATTACGCATGATTTTTAAGAGAAAGATAAAAGTTTCCAAAGACTACGATAGATAGACACAAAGTATTACTAATATTCTAATTAAAAAATATATGAACCAACTAATTCAATTTTGTATAAAACTTGATTCAGTTAATTTGATTTATGAAAAAAATTATGAAACCGTTATATTTTTTAAAAAATTGGTTCACGAATGATGGTAACAAATATATAAAAAAGTGTGTGTGTGTGTGCTTATTTAAGCACGTAAGGAGTTATACTTGTTTTCCTAACTTGATAAAAACCTTTCTAAAAATTTTATCTTTCACGTTATCCTTCGTTTGTAGAAAAAATGACACTAACAATAGCAAAAAAAGGTATTTAATGCATTAAAAGTTTTATTATAACGCATTATCTAGTTAAATAAAGTTTATTTAAATATCATATAAACTACATGACAAATGACGACATGACATGTTGACTAACTAACTTCATAATGGTGAGCGCGCGCATCGTAAAAATTTACTTTCATCATTTTCCCCAAACGCGCCAAATGGAATATAACTTCTAAAATCAACTGAATTGAGAACCTCCATCATTTAAAGTCCGCTGGAAATACTTACATTATTTGCAACCGGTCGCAAATACTGAAATCTTTTTTTATTTTTTTTTTATGAAGAGGGAGGCAAACGAGGAAGTGGCTCACCTGATGGTAAGCTATGGCCGCCTATAAACTCCCGCAACACCAGAGGAGTTACAAGATCGTTGCTGGCCTTTAAGGTAGGAAATAGATAAAACATTCCATATAAAATTAACAGCTGCAGCTTGAAGGCAACCAGACAGAACTAATCTTTATTTGATTAATTTAAATCCAGTTTAACGATCCAGATATATTTCAAACTTCAGGTATTCACAGGTTTATAATTTATTCCTAAAATTTTAATTTATTCCTTTCATATGTGTTATTTTATATTTTATAAAACCTACGTAGCAGGTGTTAAAATAATATTTAACGCTGCACTTTTGTATAAATGGCCCGACCAGAGAAAGTGAAGGAAAGATCCACCGAGGATATAAAGACGTGGAGAGATAATTTAAAGTTATTGCAATTTAGGTGGACTACCCTACAAACCTAAGCTAACTATTTTAAATTAACAGTAATTTATAATCTACAGACCATGAACATGCATAGGCACCGGTTTTTTTGTTAGAGGGTGGTCGTCAGTTAACATTGGATGAATCGTTAATTTTTAACCTTTAAAAAATTACATCGAACAGGTTATGTTAGTTTTCGAGAGGCCACACGAAGAATGATATGCAAATTTTATGTTATTGGAGATTAGAACGTTGGCTTACTTCTAAAAACTGTTAGTTATTAGAAGAGAAAAAGAAATAAAACAGTTCTGTAAACCGAAAGTGAAAATTTGACATTTTACATAGCGTAATATTCAATTGTTACAACAAATTGGGTTAAACCCGTGGCGCTTCGCACTAATGTTATTACATAGCTTCCCTATGACTCAACTAATTTATTAAGATGAAATTTAAAAAGCTCGTTTGAGCGACTGTTCTTGGCTATAACGCAACGTTCCTCCTCAGTTCTTATTGAGGTACGCAGTTCGTTTTACACTATGATCAAAAACGGTAGACATGATAACATAAGACATGGATAGGGGAAAATTGCATTTTCGCATATATTGAGATCAGCAAAGAATCCTATTTTAAAAAAAGGCCGGGTCACCTCGCCTCACTTAAACTCTTCGATTTTATAAAAAGAGCTTCTATTATCTATAGACACAGAAAGAATAAGTCTAAGAAAACTAAAACTACGTTAACGATCCCGCTCTGAAAAGTTTGAGAAAGTTCTAAGTAAAAATTTTCATTTCATATCCCACAAGGAATGATCAAAATCATTTGTTTTTAAATGTGTCACTTTAGCCTTCAACAGGGTACCATATTGCATTTGGTATGTTAATTCTTTACCTATTACCAGCGGATAATCAAGACGCTTCGCTACGCTTTTGGCTTCGCTGGTACACTGGAAGATCTAAATGTCAGACATTAAAGAAAACCGTACTAGGAGTCTGAGATTATTTTCGCAAATTGTTAAGATTAGATTTAAATATTTTTCAAGTACATGCAGGTATTGGTGTAAGACCTTTAGTGAATTTGAAAAAAAATCAATTCGTTTTATAAATCCATTTCAAAAATATTTTTTTAAATACATAATTGTAAATCTATTTATTTTTAATGAAAATTAATTCATCTTAACACGTAAGGTTGTAAAAAAGTACCTAGAGAATCGTCGAGTTTTTAATCGGAAACAAAAAAAATAAGTTTTGATAACTTTATTTACACAATGTTTTTTCAAAATTTGGAACTATTTAATAATATTTTAAAATGCTTCTCCTGTCGTTAGACTAAATGTTTTTCCACAAATTCTAATAGTATTACTAAAATAAGTATCAATAACAAAGCTAGTATTAGTCTGTGTGAGGAGGATCGATTCTCAACAGCTACCAATCAGACACAAAGAACGATATATGTTCAAAATATCAAATCTATAAACAATTTCCCTCTTTGGATTGAGCTAAACATATAGCCTTAAGGTCTGCCTTACATATACGGAAATTTTATAAATACGATTTTCGATTGTAGTGGGGTTTATATATAGACAGACAGAACGAGCTTTTTCTACGGAAAAAAACTAACATTTCATATGCGAACATTTTATATGCAAGCAGAGCATTCGGTCTCTGAAATTCGGATATCACATACGGAAAACCGGGCCGTATATCAAATGTGCGCGGCTGGCTTTAAGAGGTAGTTTTATTTAAAAATTAAAGACACTGAAAGTCGTTTTCGTTTCCCGATTTATTGTAATCTGATGTTTTCTTATTTACATCAGTCAGTGACACAGCATTTAATTTACTGATAAATAGTAAATTAAATGCTGCGTCACTGCCTAATGTAAATTAATTTTAACTTCAAACATACATTGATAAAATAAAATCAGGTTTTAGAGCAGCTGGTAGATTTCTATTTTAATATCCATAATATTAAAATTAATCTATTATTATACCTTATATAATTGTTTGTTTCGAATAATGTTTTGGAATATTGTAGGAATGCACACAAAGTACGAATTAGTGCTACGTAAGAAACCGAACGTGCTTCATTTTGTATAAAGCCAGGAGCGTTCGGTCGGAAACCGTATATGCGGCGGGCATTTCAGAAGTTCACAAAGTCAAGATTTGAGTTTTAATATTAAATGATCAAATTATGTAAAATTTATTTATAGTTATTTTTCTTTACAAATTAAGGCCATAAAACATAATAAAATAACTATGTAACACATTTCGATTTACATAAAATATTTTTTTTAACATTTAAAGCGTAAATACTTGTTTTATACAACAATATATATTGTGCACATGCATTTGTATTAACAAGAAATAAAATATTATAGTAAGTACATTCAAAATTAACACAATTGTTAAACATTGAAGGATCTATGATCGGCTTATTGTAGCCTTTGACAATTCACTCTAGAAAAAAAAACATTGGAATTTTGAACACAAATAAAAAATATTATCAAAGAACTGATAAATTGATAATGTAATATTAATATTTCCAAACTTATCACATTACTAAACAACGAAATAAAATTCCTTAAAACCTTTTAGTTTTTTTTACACCCAAACCTCATGCGTATAATATACGGTACGTCTTCGTATACTATGAATAATGTCAAAAAGTTTTTAATAGTTATTAATTTCATTTTAGCAAGGTAAAAAGTACTTAACTTACATTTTTTGTTGAAGTAAAAACACCGTAAGGTAGATTTTCAATCGGAAAATCTGTATTTGGTGAATATTCTATAAACGATTTCATTTTGATGTTTATTCTTGCGATGTGTTTCACTAAATGTCTTATTTTACGTTCGAAAATCTTGTTATGTAAATTGACTATGCTTGGCGGACGAGTTATAAAGCCGGCCGGCGCTTAATGACTGAAGAATATGTACACACCGCGCTCAAGGTCACATTGTTAACATTTTTGACCAACTTAAAAAAAGAGTAGTTCTCAATTTGACCCTTATATATTTTTGTAGACCTTTGCACATAATTTTCTTGTCCATGCACCGATTTAGCCTATTGTTTTTGGTATATTAAGAGATTATCCTAAGGTTAGTTCTGTAATTTGTTGCAATCTTAGAGTGAAATCAATATAAATCGTATTAAGTTTATAGCATTGATTTTTGCGGTGCCTATAATTATTTTAGGTGTTATAGCATGATTGGTAAAGTATAACTTTAATCATTTTACTCGGGCATTTTATTTATGTATTTATGATAAACAAAGTATTGATTTTCACAATTTCTCTTGTCTTGTATATGTAAATGTTACTTCCCTTTTGACAAAACTATTATGACTTCTTCATAATTTTTTAAATAATTTGTATTTCAACATAATACTTCCTCTTCATGAATATAATACATACTTACAAAATACTTGTATATTACACACAATTAGGTTTATTTTTGAGAAATAAAAAAGTGGTACACAATAATACTTTAATTATAAATAAGCAGCAAAATTTTTGTACAGTTACAAGTCAAAGTTAACTTTGCTGAGCAAGGAGGCGATGGGATCGCGACGAAGCGTCTCGTGATCGAAGACTTTTCCAGTAAGAAGTTGTTCATGAGATTCCTTGACTGCCTGAAAACATTTGTGTTTTGGTGTATGCCAGAAATATTGTAATCATAAAAATTGCTAGGTCTCAAGTATAAGCAAGGTCATAACTTGTATTAACAAAATAACTCTCAGTTAATAACTGTCTTGCACTTGCATAGTCAATTTGATATACCTTATATAAATTTATAAGAGCTAGAATAAAATTACTACATAAAGTGCAAGCATTCATGAGGAGGAAAATTCATACGATCAGAATAAATTCAAAATGATGTAGATAAATAAGTTATTTATATTTTAATAAATATGCAGAAGATAAGAGGCACCTATCACCACCAACAAAATGTAATCACCAAAGGTATTGCAGTACTTTGACTTCAATATTTGAAAACGACTTATAGCTTGCTTTACAGATTTCATAAAGTTTTTCAAAATCAAACAATAAATACCAACCGCATCAATAAATTTCTAATAAAATTTGTTCTTGAAGAAAACCTATATTCAAAATATTTTTTTCAAATTACTTTATTTTATTAATAATTATTTTTATGTTTATTAATAATTATATAAATAAATTCAACTAATACAATGATGATACTAAAAAAAATACTTGTCTACCTAATGTATTATGTAAAGTAAAATAAAAATAATCTATGAATTAAAACCAAGTATTTCAGAATTATTTGGCTCATTTTATGATTAACAAAAATTTGGTCATAAAAACAGCCATAAACTTGTACATGTAATAAATATTAATAGATAAATTTGGTCACATTACTAAGTTTATTTTACATTATGATTCATATTAAGAATGATAATAGTTAGGATTCCAAAATGTATCTTTAAATTATAATTACAATAATTCTGTTATTAGTTTACCTAACAAGAGAAGTTAATACAAGTTATATATAGGACGGAGGATAATAACATGCATTACATGCCGACAATGGTCCCTACACACTTTCCTTAGGCTGAGTTATATAATATAATGTGGCAAAAATTTATGGCTATAAAAATTGTTGTCAATGAATTACTTCAGGAAAAATGTATGTGACATTAGTTGCTTTATTTCTTAAAATAGAGTATAAGAGCAATTTAACTCATGAGTAATATACAGGTAAATGGCGAGTCATCTTCGATATTAAAGGAGAGCACTCGGTACTCGATTACCATCATATTTATGTAATAAAATTAGAAATTTTCTAATAAATTTATAGTGTGGCGGGGTACAGCGCGATGCTTACTCAGCTGAGCACGCCGCAGGTCATTAACCTCCCCGCCACTCCGGCTACGCTGTGGCCGCTAGGGTTAATATGTATTGCGCAATAATTTCTTTAACTTTAGATTATATTTACTCCGTGATAAATCAATATTTATTTGTAATGATATTTTTATTCTTCATATATAGGGATCATCCCTACATATAACGTCATTGAATATTGAAGGTGATTCATTAGTCATCCTATATATGGTGATGTAATCTCAACATGTATACAATACACAGATATGACTTTATATATAGCAACTACTATACTAATATAATATCTGTTGACATATATTTTAAGAAAGCAAAAAATTTAACTAAGGAGCTCAAAAATTATATAACTTCATAGTATGACTTAACTTATTCAAACACAACTGTAACTGCTTCATGTCTAAAAACATCTTTAAAATTATATGAAAATTTATTGGAAATACAAATGCCACAGAAACCATTATATTTACTAGAACCCATTTAATTTTATTATTTAAAATTTACAGCAAAGATAATATCATCTCATTGGTTCACAACGAAACTATACACATTTTGAATTCTATTGTCCTGCCTTGAGATTGCCTCATTCAAAAATGCATTATAACATAACCAAGCTTTTAGTACTATAGATATATTAACACCAGTATTTTGTCATTAACATGACCTAATTGAGTTATCAGCTAACAATACAAATATGTAGTTATTGTGATTATGGAAACCAATGGAGGTTTATTAACAATATACATACCAGTGATAGCGACACACCCATTAAAACAAATGAAAGACAACAATCAACAACAAGTGGGGAGACATAACATTTTTGTTTAATATATTTATCTACATAAACTAAATTGATTTTATGTATGCATATATGTTAATATTATTTATAAAAGAACATCCATTTTGGGACCACTTTATCAAATATTTTCAATAATGAACAAAAAAAATCTAAAATATTTCAATAAAAACATACCTATGGATCACATACATAAATGACACATGTATGTTTTGAGGAAGCTAGATCTACAATTATATGCATTTTAGTGTTATGGAAATGTACATATATATAAATACTTATTAGGCAATGTGGCAGCTGAAATAGTTAAATGCACAACATATATTATACTTATAACTTGTTACCCAATACAATCAAATCAAGCATGTAACAACAATTATTGCTAAATGTAATGAACTTCAATACTTACTGTATTAACATTAAATAATCTAATATATAATCCTACACTAGCATCGATAAACTAAAGTAGAGGTATCTTATCTACACAGGGTGGCATCAATCTGTTGGAGTGATGGCAATATCAGTTTCAATTTTCTTCTATATGCTGGATCTGATGCAAGAGGGTTCCGTTCCAGGTATATAGTTCCCAGTTTCTTGTTCTGTTGCAAATATTCTACTGATGACCATTCACTTATTTGGTTATCATTAAGCTGAAAGAAATTATCTTAATATATAAGAAAATTTTGTCACATTGTTTCTCCATGATCACTCCTACTACTAAACTGATTTTAATTAAATATTGCTTACTGTTTGCAGTTTGATCCAATTTAAAATTTAGGTTGGATCGTTGGTCGGAAAAAGATGCCACAAAAAGCTCTATGCTTTTTTCACAATAATATTAATATACATGTGATTGGTGACTCACCTATGATATTAAAGGTGAACACTTGGTAATTGGTTGTTATTATATTCATGTAATAAAATAAGGGGCATAGTTTTAGCCCAAATTTTCCAATTAATAAATGAAGTATGGCGGCTGTAATAAGCTGGTATGTGGGAGGCTGTATTGTTTATGTCCGCTATAATGTTTCCTTCTTTATTTATAAATAATAATTTATATGTATGTTATGCTTATATGTAT
>JAOCPS010381814.1:0-12338 GCA_025505425.1 Graphium colonna | reverse complement strand
GTTCTCATTGTAGGCAACGATAACGTTATATAACCGACAGCAAGTGAAAAAACAGTGAAACGGCCCATGCCTAGTTTGTTGTAGCCATTTTCTAACATTTCTCCTGTAATATGCGGGGCAACCATCATGCTGAATTCACATATCTCTAATATATATTATGTGGTACACCCTACAATACTTTTAGTAACTAATTTTTAAAAAAATTTCATAATCTTCTCCATTTAAGTTATCGGGAAGAAAGTAGGGCCCAAGTAAGTTGTTCGAAATTATACACATCCATTCATACATTTAAGCTAAATTTTACTTCTCCGTTACTTTGATTTTTAAAACAAACTTAAAAAGTTAAAAAATATAGTATGTAATAATTTTGTTAACATTAGATTTTATTACGTCCGGGGTCGACGTCCTCGCGCGTACCGGCTGATCACAGCCGTCACTCTTCTTTCATTTATTAGAAAATTTGAGCTAAAACTATGCCCCTAATGTTATTACATAAATGTGATGACAATCGAGTACCGAATGCTTTCGTTTAATATCGTAGGTGACCAATCATCCTGTACATGTTTAAATTATAGGTTATATATAATGTTCTATGCAACACATATTTTAATATCTAACACTACAAGAATTATAAAAGTTTATTTAATTATGGTTAAATAGTAGATTTAACGTTTTTGTCTCGAACTCATATTATTAATTTATAAAATTGCCAATTGTATCTTTTTAAATAAAAACAAAAAGTATTGCAAATATTGAGAGTGAGCTAAAAAAAATTTTTAGCCTTCTTCTTCTTCTTTTTAGTAAAATGGCTCCATCAAGATTAACTTGATGATTCTGCCAATGTCAGAGTTGAATAAAACAGGTGATCAGTAATGGAATTGAAAAATAACTTTTGGTCGGTACTTAGACTTGAAATGCAAGTTGTTACCTGAACAAAGGACAAAAAAATGTTAGTAGATTTAGAATAAGGTATGGTAAATAAAAAATAACTAGTTATAAATAATAAAACATGTAAGATAGAAAATTTGAGGATGGGGAAAGGAAGACAGGGTTATTATAACCTAATTTTATTAAGGAGGAGAAATTTATATAGGACTTTGAAAAGAGGGGTTTCAGTAAGGGTAAGAAGGAATGGGATATTGACGGGTCTTGGAAAATTGTGAGGAAGGATATCATAGAGGGGGACAGAAAGATTTTGACAGTGAAAAAAGATGTGCTCCAGTGTTCCCTCTATTTTTTGGTTATTAATCACTAGCAATTTTTAATGCTGATTGTCTATCGTCTATCGGATGTTCGTCTAAACATTATTACTGTGATGTCTGGAAATTTGGATGAATCAACGAATTATATTTAAAAATGTTGTAGTATACAAATAATTTGAATATCCAAAAAAATGCGAATAAATTTATACTACTGTACAAAAAGTTATATATAACCTCGCACATGGTAAAGAAGTTAAAGTTGTGTAAAATCAATTAGTCTGATATGGTCTAAAATCCAAGACCACTTAATGTGTGAGGTGGTTATCAAAACAAATAAAAAATAATCTTAAGCTATAACAAAAAACGAGATATCATTCTCGTTTTTTGACTAATTATTTAATCTTATTTATTGGATGTAGCGAATGGGCGATATAGTGAGCACTTTGTACGATCAAATACAATAAAACTATCGCTACTGCTATTATTTTACGTTAGATTATTTGAAGCTAACGCTCAGATTTGAACCCACGCGCTCGTGTCAACACGTGCGTGTTGTGTTGTTTATAAAAAATCGTTTGACGATACACAATCAGCATTAAAAATTGCTAGTAATTTATATCAAAAATATTGCTAAAGCATTTATTGCATATTTAAATTTGTATCTAATATTTGGGAAAAACTGATAAGGTGAATTATTTATGCATATCCTTAAATAATTATCAAACTTATCGAAAATCTATTTTAGAAAATGTGCAATTTTTTTATGCAGTCAAAATAGTCCAAATATGCATTTTTAATTAATATATCGGTGTTTAAAAAAAGTAATTTTTCGTAAATCTTTAAAAAAAATATGATAAATTCAGTGGTGTGCATATTTTTTTATTTATATTTTTAGAATTTGTAAATTGAGTTTGAGAGTGGTTAAAGTATATCTCCATATTTCTTTTACTTTATTTAACTATTTTGGTCGGCTGGGAGGAAGTCGGTTGTTTCAACGGGGTTGGCCCATAGAGAGAAGTGATATGTTATGCTTCGTGCCTCTCTTGATGACATACCTTCTACAGGTCGACCAAAAACAAAAAAGATCATTCAAAAGTATAAAAAATATTTAATGATCATCATGTGACATATGAACAGATATGGGAAATTGTGAGTATTGGAATGACTGCAATTCAAATTCTTTTACTTAGTCAGTGTCCCGATGGATATCAGAAGAGCAAAAGATAGCTTATGTTGTTTTATGCCGTTTTGTCGAATCTTCCGTATAAGAAAGAAGAACGTTTACTACTTTTTGGTACGCCTCTGTTTGTGTTCCAGAGATACCCGAACTTTGCAAGGCAATCCGACATTTCGCATCAAGTTATATCACGATAATTCGAGCTTCCAAACTTCCTGTAAAACAAAGGATTTTTTGAACCAAAAAAAAAACAAAGTTGACCGTCAATGACCCATCTTTTGTTAGATACCTAATTTGAATCCAAATATTTTTTTTACATTCCCCAGAATCACAGATTTATTGCGTGATAAGCGGTTTGGCCACGCAAAAGCCGCCGTGAAAGCCTAAAAATCGGCCACTTTGGCAACACGATAAGATTGGAGTTACTGCTGTAATTAATGGTTTAAAAGAATGCAAAAAAGCCTTTATTTTATAAAAGCAAGGAGACATACTTCGAAAGGCAATAAATCATAATATACATATACCCTGGAGGTAGTTTTTTTCATTCCCGATCATTTCAGTGTCCTACGTATGTAATAAAAGGCATCGCTGTAAAAATATTGCTGGACATAAAGTTAAACACATAATGATATATATCTTTGATTGTTTAAAAACTATGTAATGCATATATATTTTTATAGCTGTCTGCAACATCTAACTTTAATGTTTGTTTTTGTTGTTCTCTTGTTCCAGTTTTCCGTATAATAAGAACGATACGTTGATTGATTATAATAAGTAGA
Organism: Graphium colonna; assembly: GCA_025505425.1. Taxonomy (NCBI): domain Eukaryota; kingdom Metazoa; phylum Arthropoda; class Insecta; order Lepidoptera; family Papilionidae; genus Graphium; species Graphium colonna. The sequence goes on along the minus strand of JAOCPS010381814.1, from coordinate 9,180 downwards.
CGGGTAATTATTATTGATAGAAAAAACGAACCGATGATTAAAGTGTTTAGTGTGATTATAACGTTTTATTTAGATGAAGAAAAACTACTGAACCTACTTTTTTGAGGTCAATCTGTAAGTATTTCTGTTGGTTGCATATAAATGACGGAGAAATGAGGTAAACAACAAAAATATTTACCAGATTAACTTCCTTCTTGTAAAGTCAGTTAAAAGTTATATTCTCAAAAGATCGAAAAAATTATGATTAAATATGAAAGATTATAAAAAAATTATACGTTTATGTTATATAAAGAGAATAAGATTTTTTTTGTTATTTCCCAATAAAATATTTATGTATCTCAATTTTTACCTTTTTTATTTCGACATGAAATTTTAATATTAATATACAATGAATGAATACATACTTAAGTTTACTTTATTATTGTCTATTCTTGATATGAGTAAAGATACTGTCAGGTACTGTGGTTACATCAAATCTACACAACAAGTTATGCATTTTTGTTTCTTATGTATAGAATAAGTACGCAAACAAGTACATTAGTGGACTGTGTAGTGATGATGAATTTTAAGATAAATATTAACGTGAAAAAAATATAAATACTATATTTGATTTTTAAGTGTCTATTCAGTCATAAGTGAAGTTAATGTTATTTAATGAGAAGTACTGTTGTCACATCATTACGTTTATTCAATTTGTGGATTTAGGCATGGCTGCTGAGAATCCCGCAGAAATATTTAATTAATTTTTGTTTCAAAGGGTTGTAAGGATCATCGTATGGTTTATGTATGTATATACTTTGTTTGTTGTAATCGTGAACTTAGTACGTGCGTCGTTTTCTAAAAACCTTTGAATTATGTCAAAGGTTTTTAGAAAACTGATTACGATTTCAAGCTTTCTTTCAAAAGTTTCTCGTGATTTACGATTTTCGCACTTAAAGTATGGACGTATAGAATGTTATCATCAATTTGTATTGCCTTAGTTTTATATACTATTGTAGTTGTATGAAACTATTTTTTCTCGAGATATAATGTAATGTCTGCTTTAGTTCTAGCAAAAATTTTTCCGATAACATGTTTTCAAAGAAGAAAAAGAAGCCTCTCATTTCTCCGCCTAGCAATTTTGAACACAGAGTGCATACGGGTTTTGATAAAAGAGAGGGAAAATATGTAGGACTTCCATTGCAGTGGGCCTCACTTGTCGGTAGCAATCAAGTAAGTGACTCATCTTTGAGTACTCTATGGTAAATAGTGAATTAAAGAATAAATAAGAATAATGTTCCATATTTCAGATATTCAAATCTACTAACAGACCTCTTCCATTAGTAGATCCATCTGAAATTACTCCAACCGAAATCTTAGATTTAAAGACAATTGTAAGAGGTGAACACAGATCTGCATCTGTTGCATCTATGGTGCGACCACCATCAACAAACCCAACTATTGTTAATGCTCAGCCAATACAAAATGGTGTTGTCTTACCTAAAACTTCAAATGTGGCTAGATCAAATTCTTTAAGGAGTACAAGTCCTCCGCGTATCAGAAGAGATTTGCGCAATCAAGCAAATGTCCCACCAGCTGTCCCTGAAGAATCACCTCCAGTACCTCCTGCACCACAACAATATCCTAGCTTACGACGAGAGCAAAGTAATTTTGCTTTGAAAAAACCAATACTAGAATCACCTGTTGAGTGGTCACAGGCAGCACATGATGCTACTGTCAGGGCAGTTTCTGATCCAAATGACAATCAGACAATAACATACCAGAATATACAGAATGCTAATGTGCCGTATCAACATAATCATCCACCTCAAACTCAGCCAATCCCACATGTTATGCAAGGCCTTAATGGCAATAATGTTAATGTGGGTAAGTTAAGATCATTTCTATTTTCGTTTAAAATGTTTATAACAAAACTTTAACCAGAAGACTGTGAGTCATACTGGTTTCACAGGCTTAAAGAATTATGTATGTGTTTTGTCCCAGACACCAGGTTAAGTTTATGTTATATAATAAGTTTAATATTTGCATGTTTGTAATTTATTTTGTATTTGTTTTGCAAAGCAGGTTCGTAATTTAGGGTATCTGCCAAATTCAAATCATACAATCTTAATAACTTAATGAATTTTATAGTGGAATTGTCTTCTTACAGTTACAAAACATATTAACAAAACTGTGTCATAATTATAGGAGCATTGAATTACAAGGGGTGCCTGATTAGACTAGGGCCAGATTACTGAGGGTCTGTTGAATGTTTAAGTGTATTTTACAACTATATTTTTCATTAACAAAATTTCTGTTTTAGGTGATACATACTCCATGACACGGCATCAGCATGTCATGCCACCAGGCGCACCTGCCCATTTACCACTTGCCACATCTAAACATGAATTACGTTTGACTCATGAGCAGGTATAACATTTGTCACATTTTAATTTGCTCAATTGAAATCTGTTTTGTAACCTTGTTAAACACTTAAGTAACGTTGTCATAATCTATTTTTACCAATTGATCCTTACAATCATCAGTGCAGAATTTAGTGTTACATATTCTATATTGTTACATATTCCATAGTATTTTAGATATTTAAATGAAATGCTAATAATAATATTTAAAAATTAACAATTACCACAGATATATTTAAATTGTGTGGAAAATATATTTTAAATCATTCTAGTTTCGAGCTGCTCTACGTTTGGTTGTAAGTGAAGGTGATCCAAAGACAACACTTGTTGGCTTCAATAAAATAGGCGAAGGTAGTACTGGAGTTGTTTGTTCTGCTACCGATACAAGAACACGACGACGGGTCGCAGTCAAAATGATGAATCTTAGAAAGCAACAGAGAAGAGAGTTGCTGTTCAATGAAGTGGTAAGCTGTTTAATTAATTTATAAAATTATATGATATTTTTGTCAGAATTTCATTGTTTCGGCCTTAAAATGTATTAAATTGAAATATTTTATATATGAAATAACTAAAACTTTCAAGTAATGTGGAAAGAAATGCCCACCCAAAAAATAATTTTGCTTATGATATAGGATTATCTAATATAACAAAATTAGCAAGATTAAAATGTCTGATTTTTTTTAATTTATGAACTATTGTATGCAAGCATTCTGTATTTAAAACAAAAATTGTAAAAAAAAATAAGTATGTTTAATCACAATACAACAGGAAAATACAAGCAAAATGATTCTTATAATGTGTATGTGTTACAACTTACCTGCAAGATCAAAAAATTACATCAATTTACATCAATTTACATCAAAATTATTTATAAAAGAATGTTTATAGAATATTTTTTATTCTCTTTGACTTTTATTTATTTTTTGTTCCACAGGTTATTATGCGTGATTATCCCCATGCTAATATTGTAGAGATGCATGCATCATATTTAGTGGGTGATGAATTGTGGGTTGTTATGGAATACATGTCTGGAGGTTCCTTAACTGATATAGTGACTCGCTCACGAATGGACCCAGAACAAATTGCAACTGTTTGCAAACAGTGCCTAAAGGTATTTTGTATTCATATCTCAGTAAGAAGGGTAGTAGGTCAACTTTATAGCCGCCGCACTCTATGTAGATTGAAAAACTAGAGCACAGTCAGAGTTTATATGGGTTTAACTTTTTAAAATTATGTCACAGTAAAGTTTCATAGTTATATAATGTATACATTTGATTAGTTTGTTAATCACTTTGTATTGGTACAAATTTAAATGATTAGCAATAGTATGAATTTTGCTTAAATTTTATTTAAATGTATTAAACTAAAATATTTTTATTTTATGAAATATTTAGGTTTATTAAATATTGGATATTATATATTAAATTTCATATTTAGGATTTTCTTCAAAGTAACAATTAGAAAATATCTTTTACATGTTCATGTCTAGTAAAACAATTTTAATGTGTTTCAACATATTTTTTTGTATTGTATTTCAAATCTTTTATTTTTCTTATTTTGTTATATTATTATATCCTGAACTATAGCTATATATTATTTTATTCTGAACAAGTTTTTCAACAAGTCTCTTTTTGAACTAGGATTTTGTATAAATACTATTATAAGCATACTGAAAGATTGAAAGTTGTTTTGTAAGTACTACTTATTTAACTTATTATCAAAATGATCTATCGCATATTAATTTTAGAACTTGTTTTTTTTTTCATATATCATAAAATGCTTATTGTTTACAATATGTTTCAGGCTTTAGCATTCCTTCATGGTCAAGGAGTTATACACAGGGACATTAAATCTGATTCAATATTATTGACAGCAGATGGCAGAGTTAAGTTATCTGATTTTGGTTTCTGTGCTCAAGTTTCTCAAGTAAGTTTATATATTTTACATAAATTGGTTGTGATATGATGCATTAAATATTTTAAAAACTATCTAAGGTGGATAAGGGCAATTGGGGCTTATTATGTAATTGAATGTAAAAATGTAGTCTATATATTATATATAGAGTATATTATATGTTTAAGGTTGGTCCTGTGTCTGATCATTCTTTTTACAACAATAGAGTGAATGATAGACTACACCTGTACCTTCATATACACTTGTGCTCTATAATATCTACACTCTTTTATACTATTTTTCCAATACAATTAGTTAATCTATAAGAGAATTTACTGCAACAATCGAAATTCGGTTAGTAGGACATTATTGTCATATATATTGATTTTGTAACAATGTAATTTGTGATTGATTTCAGGAGTTGCCAAAGCGTAAATCTTTAGTGGGCACACCTTACTGGATGTCCCCTGAAGTCATCTCAAGACTTCCATATGGTCCTGAAGTGGATGTATGGTCATTGGGTATAATGCTGGTTGAAATGGTTGATGGGGAGCCACCATTCTTCAATGAACCTCCACTACAGGTAATTTAAAAAACTACTTCTCTATCTGTCATCATCATCATAGGCCTTTGCATCTGTTTTAGATGATTTAAAAAGTATGGAGACACTTTTTTGTGTGACTGTACAGTCCAATTCTGGACCGAAAAGATTGCCCGCAACCAGAACACGTGAATTTTGTAACGGAGAGGCAAGTTAGACAAGTGCTAAGTTGGTGTCGCTTGTCTCTCTTTTCAGCAAGTTTGTTGAACCAGGATCTATCATTAACAGAAATACCCTTTTTAATCCGTTTCCTCCATTGGCCCCTATTTTCAGCAAGCTTTTCCCATGTCTCATAGGCGTTGTTAAAGGACGCCATGTCACGCTTCTCAAAGTCTTTGTATCGAAGAAGTGGGCGCCCGATCTTTCTCTTAGCATCCGCTACTTCACCAAACATGACCTGCCTAGGAAGTTTGGAGGAGTCCATGCGATGCACATACCCCAGCCACCAGGCAGGCGTCGCTGTTTAAGCAGAGCGTTGAGGCTGGGCAGCTGCGCTCTCGATAAAACCTCCTCGTTTGTTATCTTATCATGGCATATGAAACCCATTGAGTCGACGCTCTTGTTTAGCATACGAAGTCCAGGTTTCAGGACCGTACAAGAGCATGATAAGGATACTCGCTTGATATACTAGTATTTTAGTGCGCGTGGTAAGGTGTTTGTTATTCCATACTCTTGTAGGGAACTCTCCAAACATCGTTGCTGCTTTGTAGATGCGAGTGCCAATCTCCGCATTGAGCGTAAGGTTGCTAGTGATAGTGGATTCTAGGTTGCAGAATTTATCCACTACAGTGAGTGGGATTGCATCCAGTAATATTGCTGGTTTTTCTGTATAGCGTTGAGTGAGTATGACAGTTTTCGTGGCGTTGATTGGACATGGAAAACACGCTACACGCATTTGAGAATTTGTCTAGCATGGTTTGAAGCTCACTTGACGACGATGCGAGAACAGCTGCATCGTCAGCAAAAAGAAGACTGTCGGCGTATAGGTTCTTACGATTGCGCTTTGAGCGCAGGAGGTTAATGTTGTACCCCCTGTTGGTTATCGCAAAAGCAACTTTTAGAATAAGAGAAAAGGAAATCCCGAATAGAGTTGGACACGCAGCCCTGTCGTACGCCCTGGCGCATTTCGAATGGGCCAGATAGATTTCCATCAAAACTATAGAGCCCTTCATGTACTCATGGAAAGACTTAATCGGGTTGAGGAGTTTTGGTGGGCGATCTATAATTTCGAGCGCCTAGTAAAGACCTTCTCTGCTGACTGTATCGAAGGCCTTGTTGAGGTCAACAAACGCAACCAACAGAGGGGATTGTTGCTCTCTGCATTTCTCTTGAATTGGATCGGCTGTTGACCTTTCGGCTCAAAAACTGCATTGGGGCTCAAGCTGAGGATTATGCGAGCTATCAGTTTTGCGACGATGCTCAGGAGGGATATTCCTCGGTAGGAATTGCACTCGCCACGTTCACCTTTTCCTTTATAGAGTGTGAAAATATCGGCATCACGCATGTCCTGAGGCACCGTGCCCTCAGACCAACACTTTGCAAAGAGGCTATGCAAGAGCGGGGTTATAAAATTGAATTTGATAAATTCGGTGTGTATCCCATCTCTGTCAGGACAATTTCCACACTTTAACTGCTTTAGAGCACGACTTAGGTCATCGTAGGTGGGTTCGTCGTCCAAGTCGTAGTTAAGAGAAGAATCATAATAGAATAATAATAGATTAATAGAATCTATATATTTACTATAAACTAGCTGTGCCTTGTGGTTTCACCAGCTTTACAGTTTGCGACTCTTTTCCCAAGGATTGTAGCTTGTTGCTACAAAGTCATAGCTGGCTTTCATTATAAGGCATTTTCCCATTTCAACAGGTAATTTCAGACATAACATTTTTAAATAAATACAAAGAAAACTTTTCTGCTTTATTATATTTATGTATATCATGGCTGTAGATGGGTTCTTATCTTGAACATAAAATAACGGCGTTTGAAACTTGTAGAGAAAGGTTGGCAAGCAACTAAACAGCTCACTCGATGTTAAGCAATTCCATAGTCATTAGACAACTCATCATTCAAAGAGTTGCTTGTGCACTGCCAACCTGGGAATTTGGATAGAATAGGTTTAATGGGTAGGATGGGTGAGGAATATACCAAGGAGTAGGAGGGCAGAGGTGTAGGAAAATATGTGGATAGGCCATCCAGTAACTCCAAAGCTATACTTACTATATTTTATACCAACTTTTAAGGATGGCAATTCTCTGACGAATGTGACTGCACAAGTGCTACCACCTTTAAGTGATATAATGTTGTAATTGTTTAAATATGATTAATTTAACAATTAAAGTTAAAAAAAATCTCAAAACTTTAGGTTGCAGGACAGGCTTAAGATATTGTATTTCAAAACTTTCAAATATTGCACAATTTTTATACTCATGCAATAGATCTTTCTAACAATAAGTTTTAAAATAAGACTGTAGTTAAGTATGCAGGGTGACAGGTGAGTCACTAATTATATTAAAGAAGTGCACTTGATACTCAATTGTCAACATATTTATGTAATAAAATTAGGGCTATAGTTTTCGATCAAATTTTCCAATAAATTAATAAAATATGGCGGCTTGGTGTGCCTCGTCGTTAGTTGCGCGCCACAGGTCATTAATCCTTGAGCCCCCACACCGTCCATCTCAATTCAGCCGAGTCGTGTTCGCTAGTATGATACGGTTTGAAATGAAACATTCAACTTACGATGAAGTTTACTCTGTTGTCAATTAATATTTACTTTTGATCATTATATATCATCCCTACATATAACGAATATTGAAAATGACTTTCTTATAATTTATAAAAGATGTAATAAGATATTAATTATTAACTTCTCAGGATTGTGCAGAGATACAAGATTACGTACATAGAAGATTAAAAAAAAATTCAAGAGCCCTTTAGGTGTACTGCCCTGACAATTCTTTTTGCGTTATTTTGATTTCCAAACATACAGAAATAAATTGGAAAATCTGAATTGAGAACCGTCTCTTTTGATGTTGACTTAAAGTAAGAAATGTGTATTAAACTTTCAGGCTATGAGGCGCATTCGTGATATGCCACCTCCACGACCGCGTGGCGCCGCAAGGTGTCCGCCTGACTTGTTGCAATTTGTTGAATGCGCTTTAGTCAGAGATCCAGCGCAAAGGCAATCTGCTTCAAGGTTACTGCATCATCCGTTCTTACGTCGAGCGGGCCCTCCGGCGTTGTTGGTACCATTAATGCCACCACACCAACACAATATGAATGCACCGACACAAATGCAGTGATTTGATACCTGTGGCATCGACATGATACAACTTATCTTCAAGAAATGGCCCATTTCTTCCTTAAAAGAAGCTTTCAGTAACTCTTCTAATATTGCATTAGTTCATGGATGACATGAAAATTTATGATCAGGTGAGCCACTTGCTCCTTATTTATATTAAAGATAAACATTAGAGCATGCAGACAATCATAGAGAAACAGGGTGGGAAAGACATTACGAAAATAAATAAATCCTGTTCAGAGCGATATATTAAAATTAGTAATAAATTCTAAGATCGAAATATAAATTAAAAGACTAACAGACTAAAAAGCACAAAATTGTACAAATTTGGCAAAGATTTTTTTAAATAGTGAGAATATTTATAGCAATGTAGAAACCATTCACATTGCTTCACATAGTTAATTGAATATTTGTATCAACACTTGCAAAGTTGTAAACAAAAAATTCAACCCTGAGGGAATTTATTTTATATGAAATTCCCTGGTCTGTTTAAACTGTTGTTGATATACATATCATTAAAGAGACAATCTAGAGAATATTTTCTAGATTGTTTCTTTAATGGATTTGTTTTATGTAATCGGTTTTGATTACCTCCGTTTTTATGAATGAAGGTATCACTAATAGTAAAGTAACTTCTCTGTTTTACTGTTTCTCTATTGATGGAATGACTTTTTGTTAGGCTCGTGTACTGTATGTATATTATATTTCAACAGACCAGTGTTGACTAGGAGAAAATAAAAATATTCTCCAATATACTATGCAAATGTCCTCTATGAATAGTTAAAAGAAGATAAGATTGAGTAGGCTAAAATGTCAGTATATTTGTAACCTGCTAATCTACATAAAGTTTGTTGTGAGCATTTACTCCTGTTTATTATCAAGCTATATACATTTCTTTCTTGTGCCTTATAAAGTATTTGTTACACTGTTGTACTAACTGGACTGTATTTTATACATGTGAGAAATTGTTATCTTATTTGTAT
>JAOCPS010381704.1:0-12339 GCA_025505425.1 Graphium colonna | reverse complement strand
AGGGTTCGAAACGTCGGGTGATAAAATTTAAAAATAAACCGCGATAAAATCCGTAAAGTTGTTTAATTTAAAACGATATGACGATTCATCTCATCTAGGTGGACAAACTCAAAAAAACAGAATAACAGGGAGTGGCAAGCGGTTGAAAATGCTATAACGTATTAAAACTAAAGGAATGTTATTATATCTAGTGTGGCACTGTATAAATCAGTTATTAAAAAAATATTTTTTAAAGTAAACGGTTTTATTGTAAACAATGCGTTGAATAAAAAGCAAAAACATCTTAATAACATCGTGTTGTGTAGCGTTCAGCTTGAACTTACAATGATATTAAACATTGAAAATCGATTCATAACTTGCGGAGAAGTAATCAAACATACATACAAAAAATATATACTCGAATTGAAAAAAAAAACCTACTCCTATTTTGAAGTTGGTTGAAAATCAATTGCTAGATTTGACCCACACCAGACACAAACAGAGCAAGATGAATAATGTTATATCGATTTTCATGTATATGATATGGAAACTATCGTAACTATCCTTTCGATTTAAATAAGATTTTTGAAAATCGGTTCATGACTTGGGAACAAATTAGCAAACATATAAAATCGACTAAAATGTAATTTACGAATTTTAATGCGTTTTAATTTCAAATATCCGACGTTTTGAACCCTTTACAGAGTTCATGGTCAATGTTATACTGACCATGATCGCTGTAAGGTCTTGAAACATGAAAATGCACATATGTATAATCAAATAAAACAAAATACTAGAACTACTTCTAGTTTTCACAATGAAATACATATACATGAAAAAATCTTGAGAGAAGGACAAATAAGCTACGTCACATCCGCATTTTTCCACAACGTGTGATAAGATAAGGGTGAAAATATATTGAGAAAATTAAAGATTTATCACAAAAATCTGACCAATAAACTATTACATGTGTCCAAAAGTACCGATGGTCGAATGTAGCGGACACGTGTTAGCGGAGACCGCGGCTAAGCAAACGTAGTGTAGGATGTGCTGCAGCACGATGGGCTGACGACTTGAGGAAGGTGGCGGGTAGCGGATGGATGCGGGCTGCCCAGGTACAGTATAGTTGGCGCGCCTTGGGGGAGGCTTACGTCCAACGGTGGACGGCAATAGGCTGATGAAGAAAACTATTACTGATTTCCAGAGTTTTCCTTTGGTCCGATTAGCTGATAGTGATTAAAATGTGATGTTTTTAATGCACAATCAATAAGCCTTTTGTCTTATAATTTCAGCGCGAGCAGATTTTCATCTCCATTATCTCCAAACTTTATGACTTAGACTCGCTCAATACGTAGGTAAGAAAATGATGACTTTGTAGTGAAAATTTTCGCAGCTTATTTTCCGGCTTTAGTGTTTTTAGAAACAAATGTAGCTAATGTACTTCCTCAAATATCTTTTAAGGAATTCATAATGTTTTTATTTACTTCCTAATTTTCTTATCTCTTGGTAATATTTTCTGACGTTCGTTATTATTTTTTATTAACGTAACTTTATCACAATATTTACACTTTTTTGTTATATTCTTCTTATTGTCTTATTTAAGAGCTATAAAGTCCGCCTGACCGCATTACGGCCACGGCGGCCAATCTGATCTGAGACTAGCCAACTGAGCAGAAGATATTATAGTGCACAAATGTACGCGCAAACACATGTGCACTCTTTGTTCCTTTACTCTCATAGCCCGATGGGACGAATATCTGACACGACCGGAGAGAGATCAGGCACAGGACCGACTTTTTACATGCCCATCCGACGCATGGATCATCTTTCTTTTCGGGCAATCGGGCGATCAGCCCACATTGCCCTAATACAACAAAGAAGCAACAACACAAAGCCATTGTACCCCCGCTAGATTAAAGGCCAATACGAAGACAATAGGCCACTGAGGCGGTTTTTTGCTTATTTACAACTATATTGTGTTTTATATATCTGTATGTCAAATTTTACCCAAAACCATTAATTTTTGCGCAATTGTATACCAAAAATTAAATCGTACTAATTTTCGCATTCGTTATTTTAAAGTAATATATAAATTATAGCTTAAATGTTACTATATGTTAAAGTTGGAAGCGTTTAAAATTGAGAAGAATGTAGAGGATTACTTGGAAGAATAGAATGAAAAATATAGAGTTTTGAAGAGAGCCGAAAAAAAGAGACGCTACAAAGCATGCAAATTATAGAAAACAGACAAGGCTAATCTCCGGAGAGGTACGACAAGATGATTTATGAAGATAATTATAGAAGGTAAAATGGAAGGAAGAAAGAGGAGAGGAAAGGTCATAGATGGCTACATAAAGAGAGTGAAGGAGGGAGTAGAAGCGTCGTCGTACCAAGAAGTAAAAAGGTTTGCAGAGAATAGGGAAAGCAGGCTCTACCGACAAGAGCATCTTAAATTTTAGTAATAACAAATCATGATACATACTGTGATATATACTTCTGATACATCAGCTGTAATATTGAAAAAGTTTAATCAAAATATATTGCCTAGTGTCTGCGTAAAAGAGCAACAAACACCCATCCTCATAAACTTTTGCCTTTTTAATATTATTAGAATATAAAAAGTCTTATCAACAAATCTGGTGCGACGTGAAGTTATTTTGCCATCGTAGTTTTTAGAAATATAACTTGTATGTAGTAATAAGTACTGCACTATATTTTCGACACTATATTTATTTCGTTGTTTTGACCGCTCTGATTTAGGCTTGGGCCGAGTACGATATAATCAAGTGATCGCTTGGAGAGCAATCTTTAAAACATTGACCAGTATTTTTGTCATCTTTTTTATATGATACTACATATCGATTCTTTAATTCGCAAATCGGCTAACTCCATTTTCGTCAAAAACGTGGATTTCGCAAATACATGATTATTAATAATTTATAATCTAATGGTATCACAATTCTTTGAATTAATAGTGATTTGAAAACCTGTCCGGTTTCTCTACGCGATGAATTTGATTATTTTTTGTATACAGGCCGGTAACGCTCTTGTCATTCCTATGGTGTTGCGGGAGTCCATGGGCGGCGGTGATCACTTAACTTCAGGTAAGCTGCCTGCTTGTTTGCCTCCTTCTCCATAAAAAAAATACAGTTTGAAAAATATTATGATTTTTTATGGTTCCCTGACAAAATTACTCAAATGAAGTCAGATGATTAGGGAAATATCGATATTTGGAGGCTCATACGCCTTCCGAGTGTTATAGATTTGCATATTTTAAATAGTCAAAATCGTAAACATTAACTTATTAACCGATTTCAAACTAAAATATTTAATAAGATTGACTGTATGTATGTTTTTATGTATGTGTCCCGATTTCTTCGCAAGTTAAAGACCGATTTCAATTTTTTATAAATGAAAGGGTATCGAGGTGGTCCTATATATGTTTTATTATAGTATAAAAGTTTATTTTTTTAATTTGAAATAACTGTCAAAAATGTTTAAAGAACGTTCATCTCTAAGTTGTTTACAGCGTAATTAGCTATTTTATGTGCAAATAATCCTTGTTATTAAGAGTTAAAACTAATAACAAAGTAATATAATATGCTAAATAATATGTTGTAAACGATGATAAATAGTTCTTTCTTGTCTCAAACATATCCCAGACATATTTATTGTATGGGATATGTTTGAACAGAAAACAAAAAGAAAATGTATTAATATAGTTGTTTTAGTCACATTTGTGTATAAGCGATATTTCATTATCTGTTATCTATTTTTTTTAACAAAAATATAGTTTACACGAGTGTTTTGCTTCACCTCTAGAGGATTAGAACGGAATTTGAATGAAGATAGCTTATCCGGTATTAACACACGATTTACCGTAAACCAGATATAATTTTTTTTTACTAACGCGAAGGATGTTGAAAAAAGTAGAAAATTCTCATATAAACTGTGAAAATCTAAAACCGTAATGTAACCTACAAAATAAGTTAAAAATTTATATATTTTTCATAAAGATATGTTTTTATCGCGGATGAACTTATGATGAAATACACAAAAACTATTAAATTGTAAAGTTACATAGTCTTTATTATTTTTTATGGCGAAAATATATTATTTATTTTAAAGTTTCGTTAAAATATAAAGTAAAAAAACATAAGTATAAAAACATATATAATGTAAAAAACATATGTTACTCAACCCATATATTTTTGTTACAAGATTTTTAAACATCCATTCAAACGAATGAACAAACTAGTATTTATAATATAAGGTGAAGATCGAAAGAGATGGAGTTCCGAATAGGAGAAAATTAAAATTGGAAAATGTTAAGAATTTATATTTTAAGATAAATAAATAATGTTCTTTTATATATTGGTAACCTTTACAATTTTATTTTATATAAATTTCAAAAATCATTTTGACAAGAAATCCACCTACCCAGTGTTTATTTCTTATTCGATTTAATTTAATTCTGATCCCATCACATTTAATATATCTATCTTAACGAATACCTTCAAACTGTATTAAAGCTTAATTATTATCTATATTTGTGATCTATTCTTGTGATAGCAAATATTACTTACCTATCATAACGCCCCGATTTGCGAGACGAAGTTTAAAACACCGAATCTAAAAGAATTTGAATATTGCAATGGTACTGATTAAACTGCGCAAATCGGTTCCAGGATTTTATTATATATTCACCCTGCTTCAGATACTGCTCTGATAAGATAGATACTTGTATAATTGCTTGTAGATAATTCATTGAAGTTGAATATTACAAGGCGATGCTACGATTGGCATACACATTTGCACGTCATTTGTGAGTATACAGGATGAGTCACCTTCAATATTTAAGGACGTTATATGCAGTGATCATATATGAAGAATAAAAATATTATTAGAAATAAATATTGATTTACCATGGAGTAAACATAATATAAAGTTAGAAAAATTATAGCGCAATTCATATTAGCCGGAGTGGACGACAGGTCGATGACCTGCGGCGTGGTTAGCTGGTCAAGCATCGCGCTGTACCGCCACGCTTCATAAATTTATTGGAAAATTTCGGCTAAAACTATGCCCTTAATTTTATTACATGAATTTAATGTCAATCGAGTATCGATTGCTTTCGTTTAATGTCGAAGGTGATATACCAAACACCCTGTATTGGTGTTTTCTCGTCTATAATAATACATAAAGTAAAATAAAAAAAGTAACAGCCTATTTTGTAATTATCCCACTGCTAGGCCTACTAGGAACGAGGGTACAGGTCATAATCCATCAGGCGGCCCCAGTGCGGATTGGTGACTTCACATATCTAAGAAATATTATTTATTTGATATGCAGGTTTCCCCGTGATGTTTTCCTTCACCGCCGGGCACGTGGTTTATCAGCACTTAAATTTGCAATTAGAAAATTGTCATTTCCATTTATGCCGGCACCGGGGATGGAACTCAGGCTCGCCTCGAATAAACAGAATTCAAGGCGAGCGCCTGGATACTGAGCTACCACGGCTCATAATAATACATAATAATTTGTAGTACATATGTATCGTAATAAATAATATAAGATATTATAAGTAAACGTTTATTAAATATAGCTCAACCAGACGGAGGCCCTCAGCAGAAGAGACCAAGCGGCGGAGAGTTAGGACCTCACCTTTTCAATTATAAAGATTTCTATTACCTAGCGGTATTGGAACCGTGTTTTATAACTGGAGGTCATAAGTTCGGTTCTCTATGATAGGGTGACAGAGACTGTTTGTGTACTGACAAGACTGGATCATTTGATAGTCAAAATGTATTTATAGGTCCAGTGAACATGTTATAGTTACCAGCTTGTTTTCTCCTTCATTAAACCATAAGAAAAGGCGTGGAAAATGTTTTATGTTAAGATTAGTGGTTCAAAAACTCAGCCATCGCCCCATATTTAGAAAAAAAAATCAACCACCCCCTAAAAAATTATAACCTTTGGAATAAAGAGCGCTAGAGCGCAATTTCAACGGCCGTCTTGACTGAACTCGAGAGGTTCAGCACCCCCTTAAATTGCTTTAGCGCCCACTTTGGAAACCACTGGATATACACTTTGCGTTTTAAAATATCTTTCCCTAAGTTATATTAATATCTTGTTGTTTGAAATTTGGCTATTGGGTTAATTTTTATTCATAATAAATGTCAAACTCGATAGTTAATGAAGTAAAATGTAAAAGAACCTTGTTTGTTTTTGTTGTCTCTTATTTAAAGTATCGTATTAAAATATCTTAAAATGTAATTAAGTCAGTGTAAGTTAAAATCTCTTTATAAGAAAGGTCTAACTTCAAGTAAACAATTTTACACAAAAATTAACAATTAATAACTTTATCTAAAATTATATTTTTCAGTTAAATACGGTCTTAGAGTAAATATTTTAAAACTCTTACCACACTAGTGATTTGTATGTCTTTATTCGACAATTTTCATTTATTCCGTGTACCGTCTACTCCATGATCATCTCTAAGGCGCTGAAGGACATTGCTAAAATTGTGGGTTTATTCACATGGTTAGGAAGTATAAATAAGGATATAGACAACTAATTAATAGATTCATTATAGATTCGCTGAATTTGTTGTTGTTTATGTGGCTACTTAATCCGTCCTTTTTGGAGTAACTAAACGGTTTCTTTCAGAAATAGGTCAGTACAAATACACCGAGCCAGAAATTTTGTAGCGTAGTAACCCAGCCAAAGGTCGGAATGGTAGCCGATCCATGACACCTGCGCCAGAATACTGTGATCACCCATTGTCGGCAAAGCTATTTAGCTGCGTGAAATTCTGTGGGAAACACATCGTGCATGTCGTACCGGCATCTTGCTGACATTCTCCTATTTGCTCTCATAGTTCTGTATTTAATTATTAAATCTTCTTGCATAATTAAAAATATGTATACTTTTGAACAAATATATATTTAATTATATATATTTTTTCTTCTTTTTTAAAAAGTTCAAAAGTCGAAATTAGTAATTCAGGTTGGTTGCGTAGCTTTGTATACAATAGATTTGATTATGCTACCAATACATCATGCGCGCCATATAGAGGTAAAAGTGAGATGAAGAGGTATGGTGGTCTCTAACAATGCCCACAGGTTATTATATTGTTTTAATACCATAACCTCTAAGTTTAGTTAGATAGTGAATGCCTAATGTAGTGTTCACTTCGAAGTCAATCAGCGAGGAGTATTCTTCGAGAATCGAAAGTGCTAACCGCATGGAGGAAGTAAGGTATGTGTGCAATACTTTCTTTAAAGACTGCCACTGTGGCTGGGTTCAAAGGCGGTTTTTATTTCTTTTTCCAGGGTGAATTCAGAAACTATTCCATTGAAATATCCAGTCCATCCATTCCATTGAGCTATACATTTCGCTAAATTATTGTAACAAAATCACGCCACCTCAGGCAATAAAGTATTTTAACGTCAAATTCACATTGTCGAGCTTCGATATCTTCTAAATAAGATCATATTATTTGACGGGTAAATCTCCTGGTCTGAAAAATGTTACTGCTTTATATAATTATAATCTGTAATCTCGATAAAATGACAATCTTTGCCGATTTTCAAGGTGGTAGAGCATAGCATCTTTTCTCAACTCTTACTGCACTTCTGCAGCCACGCTCGCTTGTACAAAAAAGGCATACAATAAAGAATTTATGACTTTTGGGGTTGCTGGATTCCTACCCTTTTTTTCCCATTCCTATTTTCCATCAGTATACTTAATCTCGAACCCATCCAATCCAATAAACCTATTCTATGCCATTTCCTTTTTATTTTAGTTTAACTATGCACTAGCGACTTCTCCGGGCGTTGTGTATATCTATGAACGACGGGATAGCTTCATCAAGTGAATCGGCTGCTTAAACAAATAGCTCAGTTAAATTTTCAAACACACTGGCGAACGGGCTGGCCACAATATTTTACCAGGCCTCTCTATCCTTCTGCTGGTTTTCTCTTACTGAAATAGCATACTGTTGCAGTCACATTATCCTGTAAAAGTACATAGATGCACGTCCTCCAACAGTTCCGGTAAGTATTTTAGGCAGCTCTAGTCTAGGTAAAGTTCTAATTACTTTACTGTTAAATATTCCAGTTCACGTGTTTATTTTATGATCTATCGTGAAATTCGGACTATCTATCCGTTCGTGTAAGTTTAAAAGTAAATGTAATCATATTTTTTTAAGTCGATTTATCCGACTATAATTCTTTATAGTCGGATATGCTTGCTCTTTGTAACATCATTCGACAAATAGCACCCCGCGAGGTAATCCTACTGGCTGATTAGTACAGGAGACATTTTTTTTGCTAAACTTTTGGTCACTCTTGCGTATAATTCTATTGCAAGTACTGAAGTATCTTGTCAACAGTTTCTTGTACTGCATGAGGTAAGAGAGAAGATATAATTTCTTACCTTGTACTAGGGATTCGACTCTCAGAGAAGGGGGAACGGTACACATTTGTAAACTCGACGATCCGAATAAGCTGCATATTGGAAGCCGAGCGCCCTTTATGCGAGCCAGGCGCATAAGGTGCATGTTGACATATTATTGTGTGATGTATGCAGTCATAGTGGCACTACACAATTGCAGAATCAACGATAGAGTAAAGCAAAGATCGTCAGAGAGAAACATAAAAAATCTAATCCAAATCATAAGCAATCAATTCAAATAAACAGAAACAAAAATTAATAAGTACGAAATCCACTCAAACGAATACAGAAAGAAGCGTAGAAAATGAAGGGTTTTAACATATGTATTGTGTATGTAATAAATAAAATATAAATGGCGTTACATTAGCGTTTGGCTCACATTTTGTTACAAAAATTTGTTTGTCTTACTCCATCTGGAATCTTAAGTTACAGCTTCAAAATGTATTATCAAAAATACAGTTTTTTTATCTTTATTAGTATTTTTATATACGTTATATTTTAATATGAACAAAATTATTATATTTACATCACTGCAAAAATATATAAGCAGGGCTGTCCAATACATTTCAGTACATTTCACTATAAATAAATTTATCGGAAGTACATATATCTGCAAGCGTGCATATTCCGATATAAAATATATTAAGTCAAAATATAGAAACAGTTTGAATGATTCCACTCTTGAAGATATAGTTAGACTTGCCACTTCAAATATTGATGTGGACATAAAAGATATTGACAAAATTCTTGGTCCCTAAATGTTTGGTAAAGAAAATATGGTCCGCGGGCTATAATAAGTTGGATAGCGCTGCCTATAAGCTTAATGCACATATACGCTAAGAATACAATGTCTTTTTGCACTTGTTTCAAAAGATATCAAAGAGGGTATTGGTTCAAATAGTTTATATGAATTACCGATGTAATAAATTCATATACAAGTTAGATAACATAATTTTGAACACTGACCTGGACTGTGGATATAGGGCTTATTTAACAAAATTAATGCAATTTTAGAGAATTTGTTGTTGAGAATTGTTAATCGACATTTAATTAACAAATAATTGTCATTAGAAAAAAATACTAAAGTAATTATAACTTAATTACAAGTCAATATATTGCAAATTTTTCTAAATCTTTGATGAGAATTATTTCTCTAAATTTATATATTATCACTTATTGTTAGTTATTTATTATTAAAGAGTTGAATGTAAATAGACAATATTTCAGAATATGTATATTGCTGAAGTAAAGATCCTATCCTATTTAAAGAGTAAAGAGTCTATCTTTCCAAATAAATTTATTGTGGTGAAACCAGCAACAGTTTTTTCTGCTGCCGAAGGTTTGGTTTGGATCGAAAGGATGCTACCACGACCTATTTGGTTCACAATTAATAATGTATCATAAATTAAAACAAAATGTATAATTTGCGCTATCATGGTTGCCTCTAGATTTTAATATTACTGTGCAACAAAAAAAATATTTTTCCGTTTTCCTAGAAATTTCTATGGGTTTCGAATTACAATGGGCAATTTTTGCTATACGCAAAATTATGCAATTCGTACAGTTTTTTAATCTGAATCCCTGCGTATCGTTGCGGTATGTTTTTTGCAAATCGGCCAATTCGATCTTATCCCCATTATACATATACGAAAGTATTATATGTATACAGAAATGTATCGATGGCTTTCCCGAAAAAAATAAACAATAGACCACGTAAAGCGCAGCGAACATTGTGCCTAGGTGTACACTGCCAAACCAAAAAAAAACATTTTTATAAAAAAGCATACATATGTATAATAAGCTGACAAATATACATGAAAAAGTTAATACTCCGTACAATAATACATTGGGGACCAAGATGTGTAGAAGGGATTTACTTTTCTTATATTAGATTTTTATATTTGCAAATGCCCTGGCAGTCGCTTCACTTACTTATTTGATATTATTATTATATTGATGCAATATGTTACAAAAAAGACTAAAACCACCGAGTTTATTGCCGCTTCTTCTCTGCCAAGCCTTAATTTTTGAACCGGTAGTAGTTTGTGACGTCCGTACAAGCTTAAACGGACCTAAATTAATTAATCGCTCTGTCCTCTGCCCAAGGCAAACGCTGCAAAACACCTTCGATACTCCACTCTAGATGGAGACTTCTGCAATACCAAGGGATTATATTCCAACCTAAATGCCGTATACCGCCACTTCCAGACTGCCAAACCCTACTCTTTTTAACCAAGACTCAGATATCCCTTGCTGCTGAAATCTCCTAATGCCACGAGTATGAGAGTATCAACGTACGCCAGAGAGGATATCTGTTTTTGATGTCTCAGCGATGTTGAAGGTTGAGTACTTATCCGCAGTATGATTTTGTATTGATAGCAATATTTATGCTTGTACCTTTTCAGGTCCCATTGTGATGGTATCGAAGCTTATTGACTCTTTTGATACGTTCAAATGCCTACAAATTCCGTTTTGCAGCACATCCTTACGGTATACATCCCGAATGACTTGGATGCTCATGCAACACCAATCATGTGACGTGATCTTCTAACTGTTTGTATATACAAATCAACCTAATAATAAAAGGTGTGGAGAAATCAGTTCATTTCCAGGATATGCTACCATTTAGATATTCAATAATATTTTAACAAACGTTCTTTAACATTTTTTTAAGTTATCAGGATGACTTTAAACATTTTCTGGAATTTTGTTGCAACAGCGTGTACGATCACTGGTCTCGGGGACATATGACTATTGGATATGATTTTCATTTTTCATCCCGGTTCATCCCGGGACTCAGCCTGTTAAGCATAACTTCCAGGTCATCCAGAGTTCCTGCCATGATGACAATATCATCTGCAGATCGCAAGCGTGTGGTCAAGTGGCCATTTATGTTAATGCTCCGTCCGTTCCAGAGCGTCTTGAAGACGTCCTCCAAAGTATTGGTAAACAGGTTCGGTGAAATTATATCACCCTATTTTACCCCACGATGGAATTGGATTGGTATCAAGCTCTGACCTTGTACTTGGACGGATATCGTTGCGGTCTCGTATAGACGTCTCAATGCTTAGATATTGACAGTTAATTTGGCATCTCTGCATGGATTGTAGAACAGTTCAGGTCTCAATGGTATCGAAGGCTTTTTCGTAGTCCATACACGAAACACGTAAGCATAGAGATTGGTTGTATTCCTTGGTCTTCTGGATGATTTCTCTGAGTTTGTGTATGTAGACTACTGTGGTGAAGCCTTTTCGAAACTCGGCCTGCTCCATGGGATAAAAGTCATCGAATTTTTGAGCAAGACGATTCGTTATAACTCTCGAGAACAACTTATATATATGCCTCAGAAGTGTTATAGGGCGAGTAAGTGTTACTTGTGCTAGCATCCTCAGAAAGGCTAAGAAGGCTTTGGACCTTGATGGCCTGGGGGTCGAGGCCTTACGGTTTCGAACGGCCGTCATTGGGGCGAAAACGGCGGCAAAGCAAAGATAAGGCAGACAAGCTGGCACAAAAGCTACGCCAAGTAATTGGTGAAGGGGTTGCTCAAGTCACTAGGCCGGGAAAAATGCGCATTTCTGCACATCTCCGGGCTTGACGACGCCGCGGAGGCACAGGAGGTTGCCGAGATTATCGCAAGGCACGGTAAATGCCCGGTAACCTTCGTAAAAGTGGGTGATATACGCCGAGACAGATCTGGCCTGGGTACGGCAGTTGTGAAATGCCCATTAAACGCCGCCGATAAGGTCCTAAAGGCTGGCTGGCTTCTTATCAGTTGGTCGTCGGTGCGGGCGAAGTTGCTGCCTTAACGTCTCCTAAGGTGTTTCCGATGCATGAAAGTGGGAAACGTAAGAGAAAAATGCACGACGGGGGTGGACCGGAGTAACGCGTGCTTCCGCTGTGACC
>JAOCPS010381594.1:0-10903 GCA_025505425.1 Graphium colonna | reverse complement strand
CATTATCAAAAAATATTTATAGGCCAATCTGATCAAAACTATGTGAGAAGATAAACCATGGTTATTGATTAAGCTATGTTGCTGGTAAGTCGCAAAATATCTGCAGGAGTTGATTTATTTAAATGTTTTACATGTTAAATGTTCTTTCTGTGACTTATGTTTAGTCACCCTTATAACATATTGGAACAGAGTACACAACAAATCACCTAAATACTAGGTGTTAAAATAGACATACAATAAGTAAGATTGAAATATATCGAGTTTTCTTTTTCTTTTAATTCCACTAGAGTGTTTCGAAAATTGAATAACACGATGAATTAAAAAGACTTAAAGGTTAACATCTTCGTAAAATTATTTTTGGTAATGTGGATGTTTTCTATTATATAAACCTTTAAAACTTTGATTTTATTCTTGAAAATAAAACTTACATTGTGACGATTATGATGCGTCATGACAGTCTGAGTCGTTTTCGCACAAAGAGGGAACGATGAACAAAAACAGAAGTATAAATATAAAAACCTTGGTATTTTTTTTTAATAATTCATATTCTGTTTATATCACACCCTAAGGAAGATAATAACCATAGCTTACAGTGATTTTTTCAGGTGAGCATTAGAGATAATAGAGATATAATAATAATAAAAATAATTCTTTTTCTACAAAAAACAGTGACTTCAAACTTAGAATCGAATGTTCGTAAAACAAATTTTCAATTACTTTGGTTTAAAAGAGAAACTGTTGCATCGATTTTCATTAAAATGATATGTGGCTACCTCGCAACTATATCCTTTGAGGTATGAACCAATGTCATTTTTATTCTCTTCAGAAGAAAAATGACATTGGTTCATACCTTCCGGAGTAATCCGCTAACATACATACAAAATAAATAAATAAATAAAATTCAAATCTAATTGTGAACCTTCTTCTCCTTGAAGTCAGTTGACAACACTTGTATAATATGTCAGTAAGACAGATAGCTACGAATAAAAACACTTAGCACAATGGAAAACAACTTCCATAACTAGCTTGCAATGCCGTTTCCCAATGAAATGTCACGTGCTTCATTATGACGGCTTCATTGGATTGAAAGCGATTGATATCGAACCGAGAGCTAGGCAACTTGTTTTGTTTGACTAGCAAATAAGGTAGTTCTTCCTTTGTTGATTCAGTACATATTTCAATACGCATTGGTAGTCAGACGGAAGAAAATATATTTAAATAATACCCCTTTATTTCTTATAGAGCATTTTATTTGATGAATTTGATGCATCGTGAAATACGAACTATCAAAGAGGCATCATATGAAAGAAAACTATAGTTTTATATCTTTTAATGTTATCGCCTTTAAGTGAAATTTACTTCCAGTATTTTTTGGAAAAACAACCGTTTGTTCTCTTAATATAAGAACTAGGTCCTTTATTATCTTATATAAAGTTTTACAAATATAAATCACACAAAGATGCGTAATCAGATCCGAAAGAAGTATTTGTAGATTGTTCAAATATTTGCATAAATGTGGCAATAAAACCTTGCAATGCTGCAGCCTCTCCTGGAAACAATAACACTCACATGTTCATAACTAGTTTAAAAAAACAATATTAGATGGTTAAAATAAGTAAAAGCAAGCCAATTCTAATCGACGTATTAAGCTCGTGAATACGCAAAACGGTTGCGGCTTTAAAGCCATTTCGCGTTGGGCAGTTTCCGGTTAAAACGTAACGTGGAAACTGTATAGAAAGCACGTTAGCCCAAGCTCTATTAGTTTTATCACGACTTCGCTATCTGGCTTCATGGATGGCTGGCTGCGCCATTCCCGCGCCACGGTGCGACATGCAGCACCTGATGGAAATGCGGATAGTTCCCAATTGGACGATATTGACGACTAAATAATGCTTTTAGAGCTTTAATATGAATATATGACACAACACATGCAGATATAGGTATTATATCTTAGATTGTGAAGTAAACTGATCAAACCACAAAAACAAGACTATAAATCTATGAAAGACCAACCAACCAGAAGATATTGCAAGACTAATTGCAGACGCAGCTGCAGTCTTTATTTTTTTAATTTTCATAATCCTTAAAATATTAGACATTTGCCAAATCAGAGCAAGATCGATATTTTATATTCAACACATGGATTACTTTATTTTCAAACAAGGGTTCAATTCAAATTCTTTTAAGCAAACTTAGACACAACATCAAGTATTGTTACACTTAGAATTTGACCCAGTAAAACTGGTGAATAAAACTAGTACTTGGAATACTATGTAACGATGCACGATAATCTTAATAAAATGCATACAAACCTGTATTACTTGGCTACTATAAAAATCTACTTTCTTGCTTCTGAGTTAGTACGCCTCCTCAACTGCTCACAGCAGAGGATTCCGGTAGAACGATACTGATGTACTTTAAGGAATGATGTACTTCAGCCATACCAGCCAAGATGGGTATTTTACAAATACCAACTAGTAACAGCTTTGGTTCTTCTTTTTCTCATAAATAAAACTGGACCACATCGTTAGCGCTTGCGTTTAGTAGTGGATCAGTTATAGTACGTAATCTCTGGGCCAAGAGGGTAAAAAACCAGTGCATGAATTTGTTTTTCTACTAAATTTGGCTAGATTTCTTTTTCTGAATCGAAATCGAAGCGGAAAAGCATAATTGTACACAAAATACAAACTAGAAATATTGTTATAAACTAGCAGACTAAGTACATTGTGTCTTCGACGATTTTCAACAACCAATAACAGCTCTACCTATCGAGACCTAAGTATCCATGGTCCAAATACACAAAATTTTATAAGATTAAATTAAATTTACTGTAACAACTGTTTATTGATAAAACTCTTATAAATAAATGACTTCATCTTCTTTTTCTTTGCATTAATCCTGGCTATTCCTAGGGTTCGCCTTCCAACTCAAATTCAACTTAACTTTGGTCAATTTTCAAGATACTCAGCGATTACCCCGATAATCTAATGTCCTACTTCACGAAATCCAGGTATTGCTTCCTAGTTAGACCTCCCAGCTCCATAACCAGACTATGATGCTAAAGTTCTTAGCAAATAAATTAAATTTCATGTAGCTCTGTCGCAAAATTTATACAAATGAAAGTTCAATACATTAAATATAATACTTAAACAAAAAAATAGCTCAAATAAATTTTGCAAACGTCATCCAGTAACGACAACAGTTAATCCGGAAAAAGGTTCCGGAAACAAGGCAGTCGCAGACCGCGTTATGAGTGCCAGAATTCAAATAAGGAATTTGAAAACTATCCGAATGCGTTCTTCGTCTTGTTATATTTCGAATGATTCAATTTCATTAGGGCAAGAAAGCATATCCACAGAATTATTGTGAGGAGGTTTTCCAATCTACAGTTGATTAGCATATCTTTAAAAAGTTTACAGAAACAGATACCAATTTGAATAGAGCCTATACTTTGAAAGAAACTGACAGAATATTTCATAATATATGAACACAATTATTTTTTTTAATTTATTCCACTGAATAATGCAAACAATAACAAATGAGAAATATCGGTACTGTGTTTGTTTTTGTCTATTCTTTTAATACATTATAAAGAATAAAAATGCCTACATAAATTTTAAACTTAAAATGCCACGTATATTCTATTAACTAAATGGTGAATAATATTTGTGAGTTTACTAAGGATTAATATTTTAAGATATACTCGTAGATTATAAGACATTTAAAAAATTCGTATACATTAAGTATTCGGAATATTAAATTATGTATATAAAAGGCAAAAATTCCATAAATAAATGTAATGTTAAATAAAACAATTTTCTGCTGCTGGACTACCACTCTAACCCTACTCTTTTCTACTCTTTTCTCTTCCCAATAGCAAACAACAATAGGAGTCGTAAACTCTACCAAGTTATACTACGATCAACTACTCTTCTTTAAGGATCTTGCTTCGAATTTGACGTTTAATATCTCCCCAAAAACGATCAACAAGAGAGGAAACAAAATTGTGAAAATAACATACGATAGGGGCAGGAACACGGGCATTTTGGAAGCGATGGGGCCGGAACACTTTGACTGCGACACGCATTGTTAGCGCTGACAGCACACCGGAATCACGCTACAAAAGTTTCAAGGGGTACCTTTAGCGAATGGCTTTAAAGGGCTCGAGTCTTTGAGCTGATGTCGGGAAATCGCCGCTCGTGCAGAACGCTTTTCATTCGGCTCGCTTTAGCGACAATTTGCAGGATGTCATATATGTTAACACTTCAAATATGCTGTACACTAACGGATACATATGTAAATCTTTAAAATATTCTAGCTGGTGATAGTGTTATAAAGATTGGTAGCGGCCGGAGACACTTGTGTGTGTTGGCTGATCTCTTGTAGGCTGAACTACGGCTAGAAGGATATAAACAGTTGTAAAGCAAATATTTATTTGCGTATTCATACATACATACCTATTACACAGAGAGGTATTTTTCGAAGTCAATTAAAAATACAAATCTTTCAAAAGTTTAACTTAAAATCAAAATCAAGAACAATTCAGGTAAAAGTTTCTAAAAAAGACGCTTGCAAGCATTTCTACAGGCTTAAGGTAATATTTCTACATCGTCAAATAACCAATAATCCTATTTTTTTTTGTACAAAACTTATCTACGAATACTCAGTAATAATATAAACAAATAGAAGTCAGAGCAAACTCCGTTTAGCCGTTTCGGAGATTAGCTCGGGCCAATTAACAGAACTTTGTAAGTTAAGTATTAAGCACTGCAGATTAGATTAGGAAAAACTTGTTTTTACTTTCAAAATAGTCTCTTCTTCCTATTTCATCATCAAAAAATATTTATAGGCTATTTTAATCGAAACTATGATAGAACTATATTGCTAGTTAATCACAAAATATCTGCAGAACCTTATTGATTCAAAAATTCTAAATGTCCCCCTTCTCTTTAGGTTCTTCCTGTGTCTTATGTTTGGTTACCTACATAACAGAATGGAAAAGAATATACAACTAATCATCTAAATACCGTAATACAATAAGTTAATATTAAATCACTTGGCTATGTAGCTTAATTTTTTTTTCTTGTTATTCCACTGACGTGTTTCGAAACTTTAATTCAATAAATAGATGGAAAGGCTAACACCTTCTACGAATAATTTTTGGTAATAGGGATGTTTCTCATATTATTATCCATCAAAACTTTGCTTGAATTCTTGAAAAAAAAATTACCTTTTGACTGATGTGATTATAATGCACTATTATAATGTGCTATGACAGTTTGAGTAGTTTTTGCACGAAATGTAAAACGATGAACAAAAACAGAAAAATACCTATAAAAACCTAGGTATTTTCTTAAAATATTATATTAGTGTTATTAGGGTCCAAGGAAGAAAATAACCAAATTTAGCTAGAGCAGTCATTGTTCCCATTATAAATATAATTACTACATTACGTTTTTCATTTATTTTGAAATCACACGGAGGCCAAGGAGAAGATAGAGATATAAGAAAAATAAAAATATTTAGTTTTTACAGAAAACAGAAAAACCGACTTCAAATCTTTGTTTAAAAAATTCTGATTTAAAAGATTAACTGTCGGATCGATTTTCATTAAAATTATCTGGGACCACATCGTAACTGATAAAGTTACGATGTAGTTCCATGTAATTTTTTTTGTCATAAAAAAAGAAAAATAACATTGGTTCATAACTTCCAGAGAAATTCGCTAACACATACAAAACAAATAAATAAAAATACAAACGAGTTGAGAACCACCTTTTTTTGAAGTTGATTAAAACACTTGTATATTATGTTAGTAGGACAAATAGATATACATAAAAAATACTCAGCACAGTGGAAAACAACTTTTATAGCACAATGGAAAACAACTTCAACTAGCCTGCAATGGCGTTTCCCAGTGAAATGTCACGCGCTTCATTATGACAGTTTCATTGTACTGCTGAAAGCAATTTGTATTGAACCGAAAGCTAGGCAACTTATTTTGCTTGACTAGAAAATAACGTAATTTTTTCTTTGTTGATTCAGTGCACATTCCAATACTCATTCATAGTCTAATAGAAGAAAATATATTCAAATGATAGTCCTTTACTTCACATAATATTTAATTCTGTTCTGAATTTGATCAATTGTAGAAGGCTAACTATTGAAGAAACATCGTAACTTTTGTCTTAAAAGATGATAAGTTGGCGGCCGTAGGAAAGGTAACTATAGTTTTATATATTTTATTTTTTATTGTAATCGCCTGTAAGTGAAATTAACTTTTCACGTCGTGAATATAAGGCATATTATACCATGCAAAAATATTCCAAAGATTTCTCTTGAAAATGGTTTTCTACGGCGGCCTTCATCTCATTATCGCCTGAAAATATTCGACCCCGTATCTCCATTTTCAAATTTGAAAAAAGAAAGAGATTATAGGATGGATGGTCAATTTCTGTGACATCCATAGCATTTAAGGCTACACGAACAATGTGAACGGGCGCGTTGTCTTATTAGTCTTGACAGAATTCCACTTACCAATTTGCTATGCCTCTGCTTTACGACTGCCTTCTGCGCGTGGCCCAATAAATTAGCGTGGTACTGGCTATTCATTGTAGTCACTTTAGGTTTAGTGATTGGCTTAATAGAACTCCTTCGCTATCCCAGAATATAGTTGCCTTAATCTTAGACTTTTCCAATTTAAACATCTATGGTGGCATTTTCCTCTTTTTAATCAATTATATCACCTATTACTTCCACTCAGGATCATACTGACGGATCCAGATTTCATCAACAGTCATTATGCGGTTACACATTTTGTCTCAATTACTCTGGCACAAATCAGACAAATCTTTACAATGCGCCTATCGCCACTGTTTGTCAAGCGATGTGAGGCACTTGCGATACCTAACACGCAAAATTTTAACTTATCAGCCGCCCCTCGTTCACCAGATTACAAGTTAGTCCTACACGAATACAGCTGTAAAGCTGCAAAAAATAATTTAAAAATTGGTTCATAACTTACGGAGAAATCCGATATCACAACTACAAAAAAATGCAGTAGAATTGAGAACCCGCTTCTTTTTTGAAGTTGGATGAAAACTGCCAGTAGGATAGATAGTTACAAAAAGATAATGCACAGCACAGCGGAAAACAACTTTCATAACTAGCTTACAATGCCGTTTCCCAGCAAAATGTCACGAGCTTCATTATGACAGCTTCATTGTACTGAAAGCAATTGATATTGAACCGAGAGCTAGGCAACTTGTTTTGTTTAACTAGCAAATAACGTAGTCCTTCCTTTGTTGAATCCTTGTACATTGCAATATACATTTATAGTCAGACGGAAGAAAATGTATTTAAATTATATCCCTTTATTTCTTATAAAGCATTCTATTTCAAGAATTCGATCAATCGTAAAATAAAAATATTTATAATATGGTAAAATATTTTTTTTGAAAAACAAACGGCGCTCTATATATAAGAACTAGGTACTCTGTTATAAGTAAGTTATATATATATAAATCACACAAAACAAACACTGAGATCCACAATTAATATTTTTAGATCTTATAAATATGCTCCGAGTAGGAATCGACAGCACGACCTGCAACGCCGCAGCCAACGTGGTAATAAATATCATAACAGGATTGTTGCCTCATTCGGTCATCAAAATGAAACCGGCCGAAATCTCGTGGTGAAAATAACACACTCACATCGTTACAGCAAGACTAATACACTAGTATTGGATGGTTAAAAAACTAGAAGCAAACTCATTCTACTCGATGTTTCAAGCTCATGGAAAAGCAAAACGGGTGCTTTAAAGCTATTCCGCTCTGGGCGATTTTCAGTTAAACAGTAACGTGGAAACTGTATTAAAAGCACGTTAGCCCGAAACTCTATTAGTTTTATCGTGACGCAGCTATCAGCCTTCATGGGTGGCTGGCTGCATCATCCCCGCACCGTACCCGGTACGCCTCATAGAAATGCGGATAGTTCCCTATTAGGCAATATTGGCGATATATTAACTATTGCGAACTAAAGTTTTTTTTATGGAAAGAAACACAAATGAGCAGATGGTTCACCTGAAGGTAAGTGATCATATCGCCCATAGACACACGCAACACCCGTAAAGTTGCGAGTGCGTTGTGAACCTGAGAAATTGGATGCAATAGGTATATTGGATAAGATAAGTCGAGATTAAGGATTTGGAGGGAATAAGATTGGGAAAAGGAAAGGGTAAACATGACCATCCGGCATCCCCAAAAGTCATGTATACCTTATTTTATGCCCACTTTATAAGTCGAAAAAGTAAACAAACCACATAATAAGATTACCAATCTACGAGTATATATATGGTATGAAAGACCAGCTGCAGTCTGTTATCCTCAATTCTCATAATCCTTTTGTTTATATTGGTATATACATTTGACAAAATCGAGGCAAGATCGACATTTTGTATTTTTCCCTTGGGTTATTTTTATTTTCAAACAAGGGTTCAATACTTTTTCTTTTTAGCAAACACAAAACTAATATAAAATATTGTGGCGCTATACAATTTGACTCAACAAATCTCGTATGTGTACATACATACGAGAATATAGAAGTACTTGTATAACTATGTAACGATACACGATAATCTTGTTAAAATGCATTTCAATTAGGAGTCGAGTTGGCTCTCAAAAAATCTAATGCATCTATTTTCCTACTTCTGCACCTTAGACCAGTGCATGCATTTGTTTTTCAACTGTATTCAGCTATAATTGTTTCTCTTCTGAATTTTAAGCGAAAATAAAATTAATGATACATTATTGTATACACAATTGTCATATTAAATTTAGTATAACAACTGTTAATTTATAACGAACTTTTGAACAAACAACTTCATCTTCTTCTTCATTGCATTGCTGCCGACTATCACTTGGGTTCGCCTTCCTACTCAAATTTAACTTATCTTTGCTCGATTTTTAGGGGCTTCAGCGGCTCCCTTATTGGCTCTCATCCGGCTTTACGACATCCAGGTGTTGCTTGGAAGACCGAAAGGTCTAGTGTAGCTAGACCTAGGGACTGGCTATCGTCCTAAGATATCTGATAAAAATTAATTTTCATATATTTATGTTACAAAATATATGCGAATAAACATTAGGACACATATAACGTTATACTTAAACAGAAAAAAAACTAAAATAAATAAACGAAACCTTAACTGATAACGATAATAGCTAATCCGACAAAACGTTCCGGTAACAAGGCAGTCGCAGACCGCCGTTACGAATGCCAGAATTTAAAGTAAAGAATTCGAAAACCGTCTGAATCTGCTCTTCTTCTTGTTACATTTTGAATGATTTTATTTCATTAGGGAAAGCATTCCGTGGATATTGTAAGGAAGTTATCCTTTAACTAGTCGATTAGCTTCTCATTAAAAAGTTTGCAGTTTTGGTACTGATTGAAGGTTCTATTTAGTTATAAAAAAATTGCTTAATGTATGATACGTAGAGAATAACAACTTTTGACAGCTTTTGCTACACTACTAAGGCCGTGCTAGACCGGGGAAGTCCCATTTCCCTTTATAAAGTCTGCATAAAATAAAGTATGCATGACTTTTGGGGATGCCGGATGGCCATTTCTTCCTTGTCACCCTTTTCTTTTTCTATTCCTATCCTCTCAAAATCCTTAATCCCGACCCCATCATATCCACTAAACCTATTATATCCAATATCCCAGGTTGACACCGCACTTCCAACTCTCCGAATGTTGCGTTTGTCTATGGGCGACGGGATCGCTTACCGTCTTCCCTATTGTCTATCTTTCCATAAAAAAAATATAAATTTTTGTCATAGTGCTAACTGTGTTATTGTCTAATGTAAGTTTTTATATAACGATGTAGTATGCAGAGCTGCGTCATAATAATGTAAACCTATCATAAGCTCCACGCACAGAAATGGAAATCGTAAAGCAGGAGCAATCTGAAGATATAATTCTATAGACAAGCGTGCATATACACACACAACATACGTTAAGGGCCACTGTTTTAAATCAAACGTTTGAAACCATAGAAGGATGAAAAACATCGAAAAGGAATGCATCGGTACAGGGATACTAAAATAACAAAAACGTAAGTAAACCGAAGATTTCTATACATTAATGTAAATCGTACAGCATCCAAAATCTGTTGATACGTCGACCACAGGTATCTGGCGATAACAAAAGCGTACCCGCCGTGCATTCGCTACCGACGATCTACTGTGAAAGCCATATCAGCCTGTATACGTGGCTCGTCTGAGGGTTGGAGACAGGAGTTATAGAGATACTCAATTGTGAGTGCGAATATCGATTGTATGAGTTGTGATGTTTGAAAAGATAGAGACTATGGACTATCTGTTTAATTAACTAAGAAATATATTACTTTTAACTTTAAGCTTATTATGCATTTAATATTTTTTCCCGTATATTTAACATATATGGGATATTAATTCAAGTACATGAAAGTCAAAAGTACTATACATAAATGTAATATTAAATAAATCAATTTTCTAGGTGGAATAGTGTGACGGCATAGATATAACTTTTCCTGAACTTATTAGGTTATTCTACTACTAGGCATAGCCAGGTTGGCTTGTTAGATCGCCGGATTACCATTCTTCTTCTTTTTGTCAACTCCTTTCTCTTCCCAATTATAAACAACAATAGGGAGTCGTAAACTTTATTAAGTTATACTTTGATGAAAATACTATTCTCTAAGGATCTAGTTGACGTTAAATATCTCTTCAAAGACGTTCAACGATTAGGGAAACGAAATTGTGACAGTAACATACGATAGACGCAGCCATTGTGGAAGCGACGGGGCCGGAACACTTTGACTGCGACACGCATTGTTAGCGCTGACGTCACGCCGGAATCGCGC
>JAOCPS010381374.1:0-12343 GCA_025505425.1 Graphium colonna | reverse complement strand
GCTTCAAGCAGCTATCGAAGACTGACTGCTGGACTGCAGTTTAAAGACCGTTATTGGAAGGTCGTGCTCCTGAATGGTCGGGTCAGTCCAATTATTGTTCCCACACCTTTCTAAGATAATATAATATATGCCCTATAATGCGGCCAGGTGTCCAATAATTCGCCCACCACGTTGATGCGATCGATTCTTATTATTAGGTTGCTTCGTCAACAGATACTATAGCTAGTTACTGAGTAGATTAGACTAAAAATGTATATTCAAACTGACGGTATGCAGGATTGACAAGTGGCACCAAGACATCAAACATCTCAGCCCCACCCGTGACCACGAACGCTGTAACGGGTTTGAAACGTGATAAAATTTAAAATAAACAGCAATAAAATCCATAAAATTGTTTCATTCATTTACAAACAACCAATTTGTATAACAAATTAGGTGTCATTGGGAGCTATTGACAAAGAAAGTAACTTTAACTATAGATTTAAAGTATAAGAAATTAAGTAACGGTTATCTTAAAATCAGGTGGCTAACGCATTTGGTAAATGGGTTTTCCTTTTTTTAACCGATTTCAAGAAAAATGCTTTCAATTCGGATGTTTCTATTATTTCTAAGTATGTTCGAGCATAACTTTGTAATTTTTCAACCAATTTAAAAAAAAGCTTTAATTATGTGGAAGAATATATTTCCGCACTGTCCCCATTAAAAATTTTAAATTTTGATGAGAAGGTTTAGAAGAAGATGAGTTTAGCCATCTGGCTAACTAACACATTAGACGTACATTATGTTTTGTGATAGCTGCAATGAATGCAGCAAGACCCATGTGTTAGATATCTATAACCAAAAGAAAAACTTACCATTCTCGACCAGCAGATCGACCATGGCCAGCTGTCCCCACTTGCTGGCCACGTGCAGCGGAGTAATGTTGTGTTTGGCGGCTCTGCCTGGATCGGCTCCTGCGGCTAGTAAGGCTTTGGCCACTCCCACATTGCCGTAGTGAGCGGCGATGTGGAGCGGCGTGAAGCCGGACTTGGAACATGCGTCGGGGTTGTGTTCATTCTGAAATTAAACAGATATTTAAGACGTTACTTACGATATCATACTTTTTCTAGCTAAAATACGATTGTATCGCCTCTGTACATAAGGGTCAAAGTCACAAATTGCGACGTCCGAATACAAATTGCATAAATCCTTCGAATATTTTTTGTGAAATAGAACTAATCTTTAGATTTAATAAATTACCAATATGTATTATCTGTTCCAAATGCTTTTTTGTTAGTCTATACTATCCCATTGATGGACAAAGACTTCCCCAAATCTCTCCATGTATCTCCGTCCTTCGCAATCTCATGCTACCCAGAGTCTGTCACCATTTTCTAGGCCGGTCTCGGCGGCGTCGTTTTCTTTTGGTATCTATTCTAAGGAGATCTTTGCCTGCGTGTGTTACTCTCGTCTATATTCTAATGTTATGTACCCTATCAGTTCTTTTTTCTCCTGGCTCCTTGGCAAACCCCGAAGCGGAGTTATTGCAACTCGGTCTATAAACAGGTTTGAGTACTGAAAGCTTTATAACTTGAATATATTTTATGTGACAAAAAACATTTGAAATAAAATAAAAACTAATTGTTTATTTCTTATTTTTTTATTTTTATGGAAAGAAAGACAAACGTGCAGACGGATCACCTGATGATAAGTGATCCCATCGCTCATAGACTCACGTAACATCCAGAGAATTGCGAGTGCGTTGTCAACCTAGGAATTTGGATACAATAGGTTTATCTCTTTTATAATACTATCGTGAATCATCCTTCTAACACCCAAGTGTACAACTTACCTCGAGTAGCAGCATGGCGGCTTTAACGTCATTTTTCTTAGCAGCGATATGCAAGGCCGGCAACCGCACTTTTCCTCTTGTGTCTGATTCAAGAAGTTCTGCGACCACGCGGTCGTGGCCCTGTTGCATAGCTACTGCTAGCGGAGTAAAACCATCCTGTAACAAAAACGATATTAACCGACTCTGCTATAGTTTTTAATTCGTTTCAAAATTATACATTGATATAAAACTGCACATATCGATCAGCTAAATCCACTTTTTGTCAAAAAGTAGGGTTGGCGAAGACATGATTCGTAAAAATTTTAAATTTAGTGTTATTACAATTCATTGAATCAATAGTATTTCGAAAAACTTGGCTGGTTTGCCTACGCGGTGACTTTGATTTTTTTTTTGCAATTAGTTTGAAAATCATTACAATTTTTATGGTTATTGACGGCATTGCTCAAATGGAGTTAGCTGGTTTGCGAATTAAGGTAAAAATATACATTATATATACAAATTGAATCAGAAGAAATTTAGTAAAGTAGGTATTTGAAGTAAATTCAATTAATGTAAACCTAAACTGTTTATATAATTTTGTTTAAGACAAAAGCTATCCAGGGATCAGGCGGTTCACTGGCTAGTGATGTTACGTGATAATGTCGCCCTGATAGCTTAGGAAAGATTGGTTATTGGATAGAATGGGATTGAATTTTTTTTTACAAAAATCTCAAACTAAATTGCTTTTTTAAAGAAATTATTACAACGATTGTTTTGAAAATCTTAAGGGACTAAAATTAAAAAATATTCTTTCAAATAAAAAAAAAAAACAATTTTGAAAATCGGCAATAATTGGCAGAATAATTAGTAATAAATCGGTAAGTAGACATAAAACACACTTAAGACGGTTAAAAAAGGAACATTATCTAAAATTCATTTTTAATCAGGCCGTACTTTTACAGTCCAGGGGCTGCACTAAGATTAAATCCGGTCCTGTTTATAACGTACCTCTGTAGCCAGGGTCTGACTGGCACCAGCGGCCAGCAGCATCTTCACGCAGCCCGCGTGGTTCTCCTGCGCCGCCATGTACAACGGCGTGAACCCTGCCGCTGATTGGGCGTCCGCCTTGGCCCCCGCGCCGAGGAGGGCCTTGGCCACGTCCTCCTGGCCCGCGAGACATGCTATGTGGAGTGCAGTATTGCCTGCGAATTGTTAACAACCATTGTATAATTCTGACAATTATATACTAATATCTACCTACTGCCGGGGCTAGAAGCTGCGGCACGGAATCGAGAGGTATGGAGGTCTCTTCTGAGAGCCCAATATCCCTGATGAGGGCAACAGAACGTCATCATCATCATATTCACCTAATATATATTAGGGCATAACATCTTTTTACAGCTATTGCTGCACATCTACAGCCGCGCTCGCCGTGGAAGTAATTCCGCCCTTTATGAAGTCCGCATAAAATAAAGTATGCGTGACTTTTGGGGATACCGGATGGCCATGTCAACCCTTTTCTTTTCCCACTCTTTTCCCCTCCCAATCCCTAAACCCGACCCCATCCTGTCCAATAAAACAATAGCTTATCATCCGTTTGTATTCCTTACAATAAAAAATCTACCATTAAGTTATATATATTAATCCTACGAAAAATTAACACAGCTTAACCATCTCTTGCTAAAATATCTCCCTAGGGTTAATTGTTTACTTCACTTATCAATGCAACCGATAGTACACCTTTTATACACTATCTTTAAAATATTTATTTATTTCTTAGTTTATTAGCTTTTTGCGTCTTCTACATGAAGCAAACGTCAACAGTTTACAGTATTATTACTGTAAACAATAAATACAATTTTTACATCATTATGTTGGTCAATATCTAAGGGATATCTCACAATCTTTTTGCTAAGCTTTTGGCAATTGAATTCTGTGTATTTATACGGTGAAATAAGTAAAGTTGTATTGTTACATATCATTAGGAAGGTCCTTTAAATTACTCAAATTTTCTGTGAGGGTTACGTTTCCTCGTGAGGGAGTATTCTGTGAAAGACGATACATGACGTGATATATCCCATTTATATCACAGCAGAAGCTGCTGTCATATTTTATTAAAGATTTTTTATAATTACCTTTCTTTGTAGCGGCGTCGACTGTTGCGCCCCTTTTCAATAGTTCCTCTACCACCGATATGTGACCATCTTTTGCTGCGAGATGGAGTGCATTGAGACCGTTCTGAAAAAGAAGACAAAAAATATTATTTTAAAACACTGTTATCACATAGTATAATCTAATTGAACAACTTTACGGATTTTATCACGGTAATATTTTTTTATCACCCCACCGTTCGACCCCTTTACTGCGTTCATGGTCACAGGTAGGACCATGAATTGTAAACGTTAAAGGGTTCGAAACGTTGGGTAATGAAATTAAAAAAATAAACTTTGTACAGTCGTTCATTTTAAAATGTCTATTATTGGCGAAAGCCTCAGAAATTATATTTTACAATTAACTTGATATTAAATAAAGCCGTTGCATATGAACAGCCGAAAACTTTGTAAAAGCGTGTATGTTGCCAGCCTTGGATAGATATTTGATTCAGATTTTTAAAAGAGAGTATTCTAAAGAAGTACAGACGGTAACGGAAATTCTGTTTGCTGACTCGAAGTCCGTTAAAAATATAATTACGTGTTTTCATTCTAGGATACCGGTAGAGTTCGCCTAGAAATATTTTTAATTACTCAGAACGGAAAGGAAACGTTCGCCGAGCATTTCGAAACTTACTTACAAAGCGAGACCGACTTCTGGTTAAATTTTCCGCAAAACGAAATTGTTCCACAAACTTTTGAAAAGGAAATATATCAAAGCCTGACCTGAGAGTTACTTGAAGTTCATAGAACATTCTAGACTAAGTTTTCGCTTGCACGAAAGTTAGACTAAATAAAGTACAATAACGTTAGTTACTAAATAAGTTACGAAGCGTATCAACGGAGACTTTGTGTTAACAGAGCAAATTGAATTCCACAGTGTATTATAGCATGTGAAGCAAAACTCAAATCCGATTGGAACTTGGTGCTCCGTTTCCAAGTAAAAGACGTCATATTAAGGTCAAGAAAGGCTTTGTGATTTTCTCTAACATAAAATCCAACGTGATACGTCTGAGCACAGAATGTAGCACAGGCGTCTGCTACACAAAGAGTAGTAGGAACGGGTCATCTGGGTATCCTTAAAACAGGTATATATGTTTATAGCATTATTCTGAAAAATTCATACTGGAAAAACCGCAGACTGGAAATATTTCTTAGCAGAAATATCGAACCGATAAAGATTATAGATTGTCACGAATTCAATGGTTACAATATTTCTTAAGGTCGCGGTTTTTCGCCTGATTGGTTTGCGGTCGTTTCTTATATTCGGAAATTTAAAATAGTAAAAGAATAGACCGATGCAATATAACATATTCTGTGTACATAGTTGGACTCTCAAAGATCGGCCACCGTAGTCAAAATTCAGCGACGGCAATCAGTCATTCAACATCCTTTAACAGCTTTTGCTGCACTTAACGGGCGTGCCCGCCCGGGGAAGCACCACCGCCCTACATAATCAGCATAAAATAAAGTATGCATGACTTACTTCTTCTTTTCTATTCCTCTCCCCTCCTAATCATTAATATGTTCCCCACCCGTCCTATCCACTAAACCTGTTTTATCCAATTTTCCAGGTTGACGACGCACACAAAACTTGCCGATTGTTGAGTGTCCATGGGCGACGCGATCACTTAACATGCAGGTGCGCCACCTTGGTGATGTGACGTGGTTTTTACCCACTTTAAGGCTCAGAAGAACTACGAAGTTTCATGTCTACAACAATATAAGTTATTCCCGTACGATATATGCAAATTATTCCATATTACTTATAACCTTTAGCGTTTATTAAAGGCGAAACCGTGAGGAATTCTAATACATCGTACCTTCGTGATATCAAGCCGTAATCTCGACGTAATTGAAAATCCCGTGAAGCGTTGCGCGCATATTAATTACGCATATTTCTAATGTTACATCGAGTTTACGCTAAATATGTGATTTAACAAGATTCTCTTGATTTTATAAGCGAGAGACATTGCCTTAGAAAACATATTTGCGAGCGGTAAGAGTAAAATTTGAATATAGCGTCATGCGTCACGCGTCATAGAGTGAGAGAAAGAGACAAAAACGTCGGAAAACACAGAAAAATTTTTATGATACAATGGTGTGCGGTTGATAGCTCAGTGTCCGGGCGGTTGGTGGCTCGCCTTGAATTATCTTTACTCGAGGCGAACCAGAGTTCGATTCCCGGTGCCGGCACTAATGAAATTGCTCTGCTGTGAAGGAAAACCTGTGTATCTCACGAATAATTATTTAAGATATGCGAAGTCTACCAATCCGCACTTGAGCCGCGTGGTGTGCTATGCCCTATACCCTCTGTTCTGAGGAGGCCTTTGCCCAGCTGTGGGACAAATTGAAAATAGGCTGTTACTTCACTACTTTTTAAATATGTGAGGTTATAATACAAATACTGTTGATACACATTTTGGCTAAAACAATATTATTGTATTGCAAAATTATAAATCAAAGTTATTTAAATAAAGAAAAATGGAGTTCGTCGTAGATATTCTCAAAAGAAACTTCCTATTCGAGTTAGCGAAGTAGCTTCCTCACGAACCTAAATAATATTTTTACTTCAAATCATACGTCTATTTAGAACATGCAAGAGACTTTAAAAGAGAATGAACTAATTTTGTATCTAAAATTTTCATCCTTAGAATCATAATTGTTCACCCAACATATTGTTTGCACCGGCATAAAAACATCGTGTGGCATTAAAAAAAAGAATTAGGAAGTTCTTTTTTATTGTCCGTTAAAATTAATATTACTTAAAAGGAAGCGTCATCTCATTACTATAATGGCGGAAACCGCAGATGCGGCAAATAAATATTTACGTATTTGTGGCCACATATGATAATATTTGTCATATGTATTTAATGTAATCTCATATTCATCCATAATTTAATTTTTAAAATATATCATATATTTCACATAATTAATTTGATTAAAATAACACGGGTATGGCAACATATTTCTTGCTCCAGTAAACTTGATGATATTTGGGTAGATATACAGTTTATATTTTTAATACTAAAATGATGATTTATCAAATTTTAACATATAATTTAATGTAAAATATAATCGATTTTTAACGTAAAATTTACTTAACACACGAATGGGTCTGGTACGAATAATAAACATTGTCACATTTTAAAGTATAATTATTAACTTTTTACCTGACTACGACAAAGCCAAAGGAGGGTTACGATTTTGGCAGGCTACATATGTATGTGTGTATGTTTATCAGTTCCCTCTTAGCTACTCAACTATCAATAAGAATTGGACAAATGAGGTATTGTTAGAAACGTTTTGATGGTCAGTTGGTTATAGACTATATGACGTGTCACTAAATCTAATATGGCGCCGTTTAGTGGTCATAGAATGGAGTATTAAAAATAAATTTGAGATAAATATGCCCATGTGTATGGTATCACTGGAAAGAGCGTTACTTGTTTGTGCAGTAGGCAAACAAACACGTAAAGATAGGAGGGAAACGAGTGAACGGTGCACCTGATGGTAAGTGATAACCACCACCCATGGACTACAGCATCAGGGGAGTTTCAAGAACGTTGCCCGCTTTTCAGATAAGAGTAGCCTCTTTCTTTGAAGGTTTATAATTCGTGTCAAAGTAATTTCAAAATATCTTAAACAAGTTTGTTTATTAAGACCCTTAAAAATGATAAAAGATTTTTAAAATCGGTTCCTAAATGGCGGAGATATACGCAAACGTACATAAAAAAACGTATAAACATTCCAATTGAAAAACTTCCTCCTTTTGAAGTCGGTCAAAATAATCTTATAATCATCACTCAACTCGGAGTATAACCAGTCAACATTTAGGTAGACAGTTCAATCAAGCCCCTACTGAATGTATTTTTTATAGATTCCCATGAGGTCCAACGTTGAGTATCCATCGACCTAATTCATCCATGCCGTCCGTACGTTCACGTTTTCCGTATCCGTACCGTATTAAAACTAGATTGAATGCAGGTAAATTTCTCCCCGTACTCTTTTTATCGCTTGCTACATTATATGAGCCGTGATAGCTCAGTGTCCGGGCGCTCGCTTCCAATTCTGTTTACTAGAGGCGAACCTGAGTTCGAACCCCGGTGCCGGCACCAATGCAATTGTCAGTTGTGTAATTGCCATTTTAAGTACTGAATTACCACGTGTTCCACGGTGAAGGAAAACATCGTGAGGAAACCAGCTTATCTAATAATTTTAGTAATATATGTGAAGTTCGCCAATCCGCCGCGTTGCTCTGAGGTAATTTTATGATAGGCTATTAGTTACTTTACTTTACTTTTTACTTTATATGTCCTTTTGCGTCAATTATCGTCTAAGTACTTTTTGAAATGGTATTACGCGCGGTCTCTTCTCGCGACGAGTAGTATGTGTATTGTGAAAGTATATATCATGTTTATATTATTAAGAAATAACGTACTCCTATGTTTAAACAACAAACATGCAGACACGCAATCCCGGCAGTGTAAAAGGATCCCAGCAGGCGACGCGCGACAGAGCGTATCGTATCGGCTCGATCGAAGGCCGACTACATTTATGTCTGTTCACGACATTCGTATAATCATTTTTACATTTTTAAATTGACAACTCAGCTCACTGAGATAATTATTTAGAAGTAAAAAAAATCGAGATTGGCAATAGACTAACCAAGCTTCCGAAATGAA
This sequence comes from Graphium colonna, assembly GCA_025505425.1. NCBI lineage: Eukaryota > Metazoa > Arthropoda > Insecta > Lepidoptera > Papilionidae > Graphium > Graphium colonna. The sequence goes on along the minus strand of JAOCPS010381374.1, from coordinate 3,698 downwards.
ATCTATATTACAAAGCTAAAGAGTTTGTCAGTTCGGTTGACCGCTACAATTTCGGGAACTACTCATCCGAATTGATTTTTTATAAGTGTTGGATAGCCCATTTATCGAGGAAGGCTTTTGGCTACATTATTATATAATGATAAAGCTTTAGGCTATATAGATCGTAAAACATTTTCCACTCTCCTACTTCCAACCCGCATTTTTAATAGTATTTTAATATTCTGGTACGAAGAGTTTCATTGATGTAATCCTAATCTGAAATCTGATATATGTATTATATTGATACGAAATGTTGAAGGCGATATAATACAAGTATTTTAGAGAAAATTACAAATGACCGACTTAAAATGCCTTAAAAGTATATGTACTTTTGAAACATATCTTCACCGTTAGTTTGATTTTACAAAGTAATTACTGATCCGACTTTTATAAAAAAAATTGTAGGACCTTTATGGAAGTATATAGTAAATCATCAAAATAATATCAAATAAAATGGAATTTTTAAAATTAGTTCATAAACGGACATATATGCGAGCATCCCAAAATTTTGTTATTTTGATTTAAAATACAAACTACTAAACCAATTTCTCTGAAAATGTTAGGGGACTATTTCGAAAGAATACCCTATCAGATAAAAAAAATATTTTCAAAATTGGTGCACAAATGACGAAGATACGCGTGAACATGAATTGAGAGCACTCCTCTTTTTTTAAGGTCGGTTAAAACTAAAAATTGTTTTTAGGCATATGTATCGTAAAAATATAAATTTACCTGTTAAAAAATCTCTTCAAATTGGGAGTGAAACCGCAGGCCGTTAATCGACGAGTTCGACACATCCCACTGACACATGCGACATCAGCACTCTTTTATAAGTTTACTACAAGGTGCAGTCATAAACCAACCGTCTAGTTTTAAACGCTTTACGGCCGTAATAAAAACTTTCAGATGGAACGTACGGTGGCCTAGAAAACACAATGGCAGGTAACAGTAGCCTCGGGAGATCACCATCGTCATCCTGTCCAATAATGTATGTGATGAATGAGTGCATGGCGCGTGGTGGCAGATTAGCATCATTAGATAATGTACACATCCGAGCACCGACAGGTGTGTGGTATGGTGTGGGTACCTCTGTAGCCTAGTAGTATGGGACTTTGTAAACCTGAGAATGAGGGTTCGAATCCCGTGGGGGAACCATAACTTTATTATTATTTTTGGGAGATTAGAGCAACAGGCTGATCACCCGATTGCTTGAAAGAAGAAAGATGATTCAAGCGTCGGGTGGGCATATAAAAAGTCGGCCCTGCGCCTGACCCCTCTCTGGTCGTGGCGGATGACCATTGTCGAGTAAAGGAACAGAGTGCACCTGTGTTTACGCGTACTTGTGCACTATAATTTATCATAACTCCTACATAGTTAGCTGGTCTACGAGTAGATTAGCCGCTGTGGCCGTAACGCTATCAGGAGGACTATGTTTTATTTATGGTGTAATTTTTCCAGTTTCTTTACACAGAGGAGTAAGCGATCAGGCTGTTCATTGGATGATGTGAATTTTTGTGATGATGATGCAAAATAATAGTTTTACGTAATAGGGTAGCAAAGAAGCTGGTGCACGACGGTTGAACGTCCACACCAAGACTAATTTGTGGTCAGTAAAAAAACCTCCTCTTTTTTTGAAGGCGGTTGAAATAGGTGTCACAGTCATTTAATTCACCAGATGGAAGGCAAAAAGTGTACATACTTCTAATTCACGCCGTTATTATTCTGTGTTAAAAACTAAAGCGTAAAAAAGTTATATTTATTATTACACATAATGTAAATGATTATTCATTATTACACATAATTGGCAATAATCAGTAGTTTGCGGCAAGCTGAATTACCAGGCCTTTAATCTTTTTTTTTACATCATCAAAAGCCTTTGCGTGCCTGAGCACAATAAAGTCATTAGATGAATGGTACAAGAATGAATACACAAAAACTGTATAATCTACTTGTAAATTAACAAAAAATAAAACAAATTATTAGAACAGTAGCCAATACGCAATATCGTTTGAAAGATGTTATAACAGATCATTCTGAATGCCACTTGTTTGAATACCACCCTCTTGATCTTTTTATAATAAATTAATTAACGTATGTTCATAGTCTAAAAGTACATAACGACTGGACAGATTTATCCATTTTTGGTGACAAAAAGTCTGTGATTATTTTTTTTATGGAAAGGATGGCAAACGAACTGACGGTTCGCCTAATGTTAAGTGATCCCGTCGCCCATGGACACACGCGACATCCGTAGAGGAGAGATAGGACAGCTCGGGAACATGTTAGTTTATTATTATATTATATAGTTATTCTGAGGTTTATATATAAGATGTAAGGTGCAATGTAGGTTATTTTAGAAATAAATTCGCAAAAATAAACAGGATAAGTCACCAATTCGAATATTATTTTATGTACGAAAATCTTTTCTAGAAGGTATCGTGACTTTCGCTATGTGAAGTTCTGTTTGGCACTTTTGTTAGATAATACGTTTCAATAACAACAACAAACAAATTTTACTCAGATAATACTTGCTAAGAATACACATGTTTATTTTCACAGAAAAATACAAAAACCGACTTCGAAAGCCTTATTAGTGTATTTTAGAAACATATCTTCTCCGTTATTTGGATTTTAAAAACAAACTACCTCTAATCTGATTTTAATAAAAATTATGTAGGACTATTGTGAAAGTGTACTCTATCGGATAAGAAAATATTTTTTCAAATCAGTTCATAAGTTGCGGAGATATGCGCGAACATTCCTATATTTTTAAACTAACGACCCGATTTTTTTTTAAATCTCTATCATATAAAAAACAATTTTTAAAATTGGTCCACGAATGATGGAGACACGCCACAAAATTTCAGTTTTGCTATTTTGATTTAAAAGAAAAATTACTAAACGGATTTTCCTAAAATGTTTATGGGACCATTCCGAAAGAATACCCTAAAAGACAAAAAAAAATCTAAAATCGGTTTATAAATGGCGAAGATATGCGCGATCGTATTGAGAACCTTCCTCATTTTTAAAGTCGGTCAAAATACTATTTCTAAGTTGTTATTTTCATTACAAAGATTATATTGATGAGGGCGATCCTGTTATTTCAGATAAATAAATATCGTCACTTTACATACTTTGGTGCATATTTTAACACAAATAAAGTATTCAAAGAACCTTTAGAAAGCAATCGTTTATAAGAAACTTAATTACGGGTCAATGCGACCTCAATTGCAGTCTAAGCTGATAGCAGGAAATGAATAGCAGCTGTTCAAGTCCGAGGAATTCCTTATTGCGCATCCGATAACATGGAGGTGCAAATACTTTGATAATTTAACTTTAAGTTATTTATGTAGATAATGGATTATGGATAATAGTAACTAATTTCTTTTATTTCAATATTAGTCTATTAATTATTATTAAGCTGTGTCATAAATAGACAAGAATGGGGGATATATATACCGATACCTTAATTCGCAAAGCAGGTAAACTGCACTTTTGTCAATAATGAGGAATTCGCAAAGACACGAGTTACAACAATGTAAAATCTAATGTTATCACAATTCTTTGAAAAAAAAAAGTTATTCGAGAACCTGCCTGGTTTTCTCTACGCGATGAATTCAATTTCTTTTTTGTATGTAGTTTGAAATATATTACAATTT
>JAOCPS010381263.1:0-12343 GCA_025505425.1 Graphium colonna | reverse complement strand
TAAATACCAGAGTTTATTCTTGCACTAGACGGAACATTTGTAAACTGTTTACAGCTTTCGCATGACACTTTGATGTGGAATCCAAGGCCTTCTTTCTTGGTCGAATGAAACTTTACTTTTCCATCACATTTTACACATTTCACTAGCGTAGCGATTGTTGAAAATACCAATAAAAAGTCAATAATTCTATAATTCTTTTCAAGATCCTCCGTAATTTGTTCTTCAACAGTCACTTTAATTTTTTTAGCTGACGCGCTACTTGTCGCAATGTCTTCGCTTTTGCGTTTGTGGGGAGGTACAATTTTTTTAGGTCGATATAATCTCGAACCAGACTCTTGTCTATCAAATCTTTTGATTTTTTTTTTGGCATTTTTGTAACAATTTAGCAAAAAGAAAAAAAGTAAACGTTGAAAATTATGCGAAAATAAGAACACGTGGGTACGTCTGCTCGATACGATATTCGCTGTTGACTGAATATAGTACTCTAAACTAACAAAATATACAGCCAAGGTATAGACGAGACAAGGTAATATACCGTTGCGTTGAAATTTCTATAGATGAAAGGTATCACGCAGAGAGCGAAACATCTGCTACCTAACAATAGTGCGCTCGGGTCGGGTGTAGGTACGAAAGTCAGACAGGTATAAAAATACTTATAATTTTGTCAATTTTGCTCCAATAGACCTGAAATTTTAACACAATGTTCTTCAAATATTGTGCATTCAATTTAAAAAATAAAAAGGGGCAGTAGAGTCCGTCTTTGGCGTGGGTGCTGGGCGCGACGTCGAAGATTAGGCCATGGTGGATGCGTCTGCGTTGCCCCTGTCGTAGGCCGCTCTACCTATCCTCTGGGATGCGGGGCCGCATCACAAAGTGAATTGCGTATTGGGGCCGCGAGGGGTTAATTTTTATCTTAAGTGGCCGATCATGGATGAGCGATGGGGGACCCTGCACATTATCCATCGCAGGGATTAGAAAGTTTAGTGCTCTTTGGTACTTGGCTTGGCTTAGGGAGACCATGTAAGAAGGCGTGCTCTAAAGGGAGTGGGGAGGTGTTCACGAACGGAAGTGTGCAAAAACGTTCCCGTGACCCTTCCGATATGCGCCGAGGTGGAACAACGTGTAGCTTTTAGTCGGTAAGAGTCCAACCAGCCTCTCAAGCCCCTGCGATTAGTTACGCAATATACATTTTATATCCACCTAAAAACAAATAAAAACGTGTTTTTAAACAGCTACAAAAATCTTAAAGTAATAAGCGGTAAGATACATTACATCCCGATGTTCTCGATTAATTATAATAAAGTGGGCAGTGAAAGGATAAATGTGATACTTTCGTTTTTATTTAATAGTGTAATAGCTGCAACCGTTGCAATTATAACTGTTCTTTTATTAAATGAAAACAAGACGTTATAAGACTCAGAGTTTAAATTATGCTTATTAGTTTTAAAGACCATCTTAACAAATACATCCCTCGTTGGTTTCTTAAATGGTATTGTTTAAATTTTAAAATCAAAAATGTGTTTTGCTGTCTTTTAACGTGATTACAGGCTAATATTCTAGAAACATAACTTCCTAAATACAACCACCTCTTGACATTGGACTTGTCAAGAGGAGGTTCTTCTGGCAATTTGTTTGCCAACGTTGTATCGTTGTCGTAAATATATTTAATAAACAAATGCGACCTTCTGTTTAATATTTAATCTAACTAAAGCACTTGTTGGTGCAATGGCACCATATAATGATGTTACTTCCTTTTATGACTATTAGTTGTCATTCTTTTTTTATTTTCATTGTTTCTAAAAGTTTAAGTAATAAAGAACTAGGGAAACCACCTTGGGGGTACTCCAATGCTTAACTCTTGTGTAAGTAAAATGATTATAATATAAAATGAATACTACAAACCATTCACAGTTTTCACTATTCGTCGCGTCCTTAACATATATTTATTTGGCAGGTGGTATTTCACGCTCGTTTCGGCATTGAAAATGAAACATCATAAGTCTGTTCTATAAATAGCGCGGAAGTAATTTGTAATTCTTTTTGCAATATTTACATGTAGTATATACGAATGCCATATTAACTAGTATCCAATCTATTAGAACGTATTTAAGTAATATTAATAATATGTTTGTGTATTTCTTAAGAAAAAAATAATTGATGTACTTTTCATAATTTTTGCATTTCCCTCGATAGTATATATATATATATATATATGTGTGTGTGTGTGTGTGTGTGTAAAAAATAATATGGATTTTATAGTTTAAATACAATTTTATTAAATAGAAATAAAACAAAATAATTTTGACGTCAAAAAATAGAAAAAATTAAACCTTTAAAAAATCGTTTACCAAGAACAAATTGACTATGTTAGAAATTGTTATCAACTCAGATTTGATTGAATTATAAAGATTTTATAATGAATATACTTTACGTAAAATATTTATTATCTGATAATGTAAATATTATAGAAAGATTTTTACATACAAATAAGACGCCAACATTTTAGAGAACACATGTAATAAAATAACATTTTCATTAAAATGCAATTGAACAAATTATTGAAATGGATCGTTGCTACGTTCAACAATTTCTAGTTTCTTCTTTACAGAGTAATTAAAAATCGAATAAAAAAAATTAAATCTGCCGTCGCAAATAACGAACATTCATTTGCATAAATTTTTAAGAGTTCTGTTCACAATTTTAATAAAATAAAGCACTAATTTTGGTAGAAATAGTGACGCCAATTTCTGCTCTCAAAAGCATCTTTCGGCGCCCACTTGACCTATTTCTTAAATTAGAATCTACTTAATCTAACGAAGTGTCCAAGGTGATAAGTTTGCTCATTGTTTTAACTACTGGTATTTTTACACGGCAAAAAAGAAATATAACTTATGATACTATTTGGTTTTAGAAGCATTTATTGCACACACCTTTAAACTACAATTCAAACATTATTAAAATTCATATATTAATTGTTTCAGCATAACTATAATGCTAGTAACTCTGCCTTCCAATTCCAAAACTAAAAATAAAAATTATTTCTTACATTTTGCTGTCCCGTTGATGTCCTGATTTGAAAACTCTTAATATTTCAGAATTTTTCAACTGTGAGAATGTTTAATTGCTCCCACAAAAGAATTTGAAACTTATACAAGTAAAAACGGAGTCCACTATTAAAATAAATTGTAAACAACTAACATGCTATCTGTGTAAAATTATTTTAAATAAACGGTGATATTATTTAAATGCCTTGGTCTTGTTCATGATCATATATGTACATATTGAATGTTTAAAAATTGGGATAAACCGAAAAAAAAATGTGGCAGACTGAATCGCAAGGTGTACAAGATAAACGTTGATTTTGAGCTACTTCAAAATTTAAGTAACATATTACAATGAGATAAATTTGACAAAGTAAGATATTTCATAATAAAAATTAGTGTAGGAGTTGACATTTTTTTTAAATTTATGAAAATAACTCTAAATATTTTATATAAACGGTATATAAACCAAATACTTGTGTCAAATCTGTGTGCATGATTGTAAAGGGATCTTCAGTCACACTGATATTTGAGGTAGTTGGAAGTCTCATCACGGTCGCACCCATTTCAGTAACGTCCTCATTACTGAAATGGGTGCGACACCTGCACCTTGCACTATTTCTGCTCCTTACAAAACCCCACAAGGTGTTTCGTGGTCTTCTACAATGTGAAATGCAACTTCAATAAAAATGCCATTTATGTTGCACAGCGCTTTATTTCTTCGGCAGGATAGGATTGACATACTTTCACTACCAATACCCTTCAGCATTAAGGTACAGTCCCCACGTTTTTCAGGTATAGATTGACTGATTGAGCACTTTATTAAAGAGTGTGCGGCACCACTATTGTAGAAGGCTGTAAATTTGCGGTTATTAATTTTAAAAACTATAGATGTAAGCATTTCTTCCTTTTTTCTAGCTAGATTTACCTTTTCAGTTTCATCACCTATCTCCTTGAAATAGTTTGATTCAACGTGGCCAATTTTGTTACACTAATTGCACTTGGATTTACGACGTTCTGTTTGGGTCAATGGTTCGTTTATGTTACTTGTACTTAGTAAAGGCTTAGGATCACTTATCCTTTCATTACCTTTAGTAGAATGTGCTTACTCATGTCTAGGTTTATCACACTTAAAACAAAATGTGATGTCGCTTCTATTGTTTTCCAGTCTTGGTCGCTTAGCTGGAAGTTCGCCCAGTCATGGTTTTCACTGTTCGATTGTAGCTGCAACAGAAATTAGTTTAGATACTGAAGAACATTTACTAGACAGTAGTCGTAACGGAAGGAACTCATTGTTTATGCAACCAATTACAGCTTCCACATTGTCATTGTATGTTTGTCACCACTGAAGATCCACTTCGAGATATTCCAAGCCTTGGTAACTCAGTTGGGTTTGTCATATCAAATTCAAAACTTAACAACTTCACTTTATCGTTTGAATATCGTGCTTTCGGTTCTTTCGGTGCTTTTTGCATATCGGGCCAAGCGGGACTTTACTAACCACGTATCTTCAAGAGTTTTGGCTCGACCGTGTAATAAGCCAACTATTTTTGTACAAACTTCGTAATCTGTTAGTTTCCAGTAGGTATTTCCCCTTTCCACGTGCTCGCACCAATCACATACTGGCACATCACCATCAGGATCAAATGGTGCGGTATAGATATCGCTGAGTCTTGGTCGTTTTGTAGAATCAACAGTCCGGCTTAGTAGCCCTGCAAGAATCTTTTGGTAAGCCTGCATACCTGCTTGCTGCTGTCAGGTTAGGCTTTCTTTAATGCTGGCCATTGCAGACAAAGCTTTGATGGTGCCATCTTCTTGAGTAAATGACGGTGGAGCACAAGAGGCTCCGTTGTATATTACACATCTGATTTCGGATGAAGCCGAAATCTGTTGCAATACTGGCGAAGGCGGACGATAATCTTCAAGGTCAATGTCAATCCTCAGTCCTTCTTCAGCCATATTATTAAAACTTTCAGAATACCTTCAAACTGATTTGTAGTTTGAAGAATAATACTCACTTTAATGATTATTTATTTAAGTAATAATAATTATTAAGGCTCAGGCGACCACATGCCTAGACGTTGACGGAGCGAGCGCTTGTATCCGATTGAACTGGTCCGCACTGCATGCTCCCTACTAGTAGCTACAGTCCATCCCCACCTCTCGCCTGACGCCTTTGCAGGCGTTAGTAAATAACTTTAGTTTCGCAGCACCGACATACAATACGTTATCAATTACGAACAACAAAAAGTCTTACAAATAGGCAAAAATTTGTTTAATTTTGTAATGTGCATATCAATAATACAAGAAACAAACATAATTTTTTTATTCTTTCTATAATCATACTTCAAAGAATAGGAAAACCTTTGATTGGTTTTACATTACGCTTTTACAATAAATTTTTAGAAAACATTTGAAATTTACCTGGTAATAAATTTAAAGAAAATTGTCAAATAATATTTGTGTGATAAGGGATATTTTAATATTAACTAAAAAATATTTTATAATATTATATATATTAACCAAAATATATATAGTATTATAAAGCTGAAGCGTTTGTTCGTATGTTTGTTTTTTGCATGTTTTAACATTTTTGTACGAATTGAAAAATTATTTTAGATAACCTCTAGGATAACATCACGTTGTGCATCGTAAAATTGTTGCAAAAACTTTACACAGGTGACACCGTAGGGACCAGCTAGTATTAAATATAACAACAAATTATACCTATTTGATTAGTTCGAAAAAGTAAAATATTAATAAAAATAGCCCTATCTTCTTATTGGTAGGTAAATTCGTGAACTGTACTTAGGTGTCCCATGTAGATGGGACAGAACTTTAATAAAATCTGCGTATCACTATGTAAATATATTTATTTGTCTATTATAAATTTACAAGTAATTATTTTGTTGCACCTACCACAATATTCTACCACGCCCAGGGTTGAATGGTAGAGAATGCCACAAGGCATTAACTCCGCCCGTTGTAATCCTTAGTTTTTAAGGTTTTGCAATGAAGAAAAAATAAATATTTCTTTTCAAATAATCTTACGTACAAAACATCATGCAAAAAGCTCTTTAAATGATATTATGTAATATCACCTCAAAAAGGAAGCGTTAGTTCCGCCCATGAGCTAACGGGGCTGGATTAAGCACCTTTCGTGTTTTTCTCGAATTAACGTTGTGGAAAGTTTTTTTCTTTATTTTGATTTTATTAGTCACTTTAGTCCAGATATGAAAATAACCTATATAACATCTGTTAAAGTAGCCCTATTTTTAAATCGATTAATTATTGCCGATTATTATTCAGTTATTAAAGAGTGTTATAAGTAAAAAAAAATCCAGAAAGATGTCGATTTTTTTCAAATCAAACATGTAATTCGATGTCGCTGTATATAAGGGGCAGCTAATAAACAAACAAAATGTTAACATAAAAAAACAATAGTAGAAACTAGCAAATACACAGCAATTTAATAAAAATTTTGTGGTTAAAACATTTTTTGTCCTGAAGTGACTTGCATTTTAAAGTAATTGCTTTATTGAAAACTTTTCAATATATTTTTGATTTTAGATTGAAGAAATGTATTTACAATCGAAGTTTTTGTTTTCTCATTGAAAGTATATGGCAAGCCCTTACAAACCTTAGTTTTTTTAACAAAGGTCACACACACAACTTTGAAGTTAATAAAGAAAATATTTTAAATAAAGTTAATAAATTATTTGTATAATTCCCTATTATCTAAAATTTAAATAGGATCGAGCCCTACAAGATAAAATTTTGTTTTCGTTTAATGAAATATAAGCTGTTATAATTGTTTTGCTTTTCGTTATTACGGGAAGCTGAGATCGAATTAAAATTCAAGAACCTCATTCAACCTGTTTATACAGCCTCTGTTCATGGCCACAGGAAACATTTCGGTGATATATATATTATGCTGTTTTACTTTAATTTCCTCGTAGCTTATTTGAAACAGATCATTATAAGAGTTTGTTATTTATAATAATTAGTAGTTTTACATTTATTTCTGCTGTAGAAATGGATAAACTCGTCGAATTGCTAAAGAGTTGAAAAAAATGTATCGGTGACTCATTCGATTTAACATTTTAAAAATGATCCAAAAGGCGTATTCACAATCTATGAAGGCTATAGTACCAGATTGTTTACAGTGTTCTTAAAGGTTCTTATTCATAGGTTCGTTGTCACGTTCTAGATAGTAAATTAACGCCCTAGATCGAGCATCGTTTGACAAGTCAGTCGGTAACAGTGGTGTCGAGAACAGACAAAGTAATTTCACGCAATGCGCTTAAATTTAAAGGATCCAGCCACTTTGAAAAGGAATTCTTGAGAGCAACGCTCGGACACCATCTTAATGACAAGGTTTTCGTGGTATGAAGGTGAAAAGATAAAAATTGCTTCTTATTTTTTCTTTTGTTTTTGATTACATGTTAATGTCTTACAAATTTGTAAATAAATTGTTTAATTAATACGCGCATTATAGATTATTATACTTAACTAAACTTATGTAAATATTTTTATAGAATAAAGTTCGTTTTAATAATGCTCATATCTCTCGCTTGTTTCATAATTTTTATTTACTTTTTTTTGTAAAATATGCTATTGAAATGAGTAACATGTGCGAGTTTGACTCGCCAACAAATGATTTCATTTTTAAATACCCGATTTTTTTTAAAGAGTAATTAACAACTGTTTTCAATTTATTTCTTTACTTGTACTATAGAACTTTGTTACTTGCATATTGTCATGATCCTATCTCAATAGTAATTACACTATAAGTGTTTATTTTCTTTGCTAATGTATGGAAAATGCGACATGCGCAGCTATTTCTGTTGGTTGCGTGTGGTTACGTAGAGTTTTGTTTTCTTAATCATTTCAAGAGACCGCACACCTCAGTAATTGGTATTAATTTCAACTATATATCGTTACGTGTGCTTCCGCCAAGGGTTCTTGAAGAACAGACAGCTAGATTGTAAATTTGACATATGTGACAACTTATAAGGATTCAGTTTTTATTTTAAAGATTCGGAATCTTAAAATACATTTTAGTATATCTCACCATTGTTTATTTGCATTAAGTTTTGCGAAATTAGTTGCTTGCTATATTAAATAATTTGTTATTACTAGCTTAACCCACAAAGTTGTTCTGCCATAAGACGAAAAATCATTCTTAAAAAATATGTTTACACAAATATACTAAAGTCGAGATTTAATATAACGGGTGGGTGTACCGGCTAAAAATACTTTACCCCGTATTCTCAATACAAATAAGTAAAATAAATTTAAAAACATGTAAAAGAATATATAGATATCATTGTAATGCATTTAAGCGTAGTTAAATTATAATGTTAACAAGATTAGTACTAAAATTAATTTTTAATTATTGTTGTTTCTTTGTGAATTAATATAGTGAATAGTGGAGATAATTTTGAAAACATAACAATGTTGTCTATGTTGGTTAAAGTCTATGCAATCGTAATTTTTTTAACTTTGTATTTCATCTGCTTTGTAAAAAGTTTAATTTCTGCTATCCGCTCTATGCCTCATTTACGTCAGAGTATTTGTTATAATCGATTTCGATGCCTAAAATTATTTCAATGAATGATGGAAAAATAAAATGTTCTTGGAAGAAGTATAGGCTATGATACACTTTAAAAAGAAATAAAACAATCGGAAGTCATTCAAATTGTTGTTTCAACAACAGATAAATAAAATCATATTTTTGTGACGTTAAAAAAATCTTAAAGGAGTTAGTACTTCATAAAAACTAAGTCAATACACATTTAAATAAAACATTTTCATTTCTTTGTGTTACCGATTATTTTTGTCACTCTAAACAGTTGCTTATATCCCGTCCATTACATCGCCTTCATTTTTGCTCTCTGAACTGGTTTTTTCCCCTCTGAGGGATGTGATTAGTTCTCTATATTGGATTTCTCCAAGTTTATTGTATACTAGATTCTATTTTTTTTAACTTTCTATGGGTCAGACCCTCTATTTATATTTTGCAATATTAAGTTTCATATACATTCGAAAGGGTTCAAATCTCTGTAGATTGGATGGGATGTGGTAAAGGTACTCTTTCATTATAAATTACATAAAATGAGGCCAAAACTAAAGGAACGTGAAACACACAATACACAAAATTTCGTATTACTTTAAAGCAAACCCTTAAGAACCACATTAGATACTTGCAACATATACATAAATTCTATCCTATCTCATAATCATATTCGCCATTGTGAAATTATAAATAAAATAATAAGAGACCATGTTCTTCCATGGTCATCGGATCAAGTCCCCCTGCGACTATCCCATCATGGAGGTGCTCCATCACTATCGGCGGGACTATGAAATATCTTGGCCTCCTCCTCGACAGACTGGGGGTTCGGTGAGCATTTCGGGATACTGACACCAAAGTTGGTGTCGTATGCGTGAATGCTCGCCAGGCTGCTCCCCAATAGCGAGAAGGCGGGAAGCATATGTGACCACCTGTGGTGCACTCTAAGGCGCTCTACTGAGCGCCCATATGGGCGGCAAGGCCCTTGAGCGCCAAGAAAATGGTTCTGCTGCGACGTGCGCTGCGGACCATGGCGCAGAGGACCTCAAGAGTGTACCGTTCCGTGATGTACGAGTATTAACATCCGGGAGCCTCCCTGGGACCTCGAAGCCGAGGTTCTGGTGGAGGTTTACAGGAGAAAGGCCCTGATGTGGCTGAAGGGTGAGGAGCCCCTCCCGGAAGAGATCGTCTACTAGAGAAAAGAGGGTCGTGACGATTTTTTCCGGCGATTAGAGGAAAGGTTGGTAGACGCTTCGGTAATCAAAAGGTTCGTTGAGGCCCCGTCCTGCGCCAGTGGGTGAAAGCGAGACATCGGGAGCCGACTTACTTATTTACGCAGCTTCTCTAATTTCGATGTTTGTTTTCTTACTACAGTTTTGTTTTTAAAAAAAAAACATGCTATCGCAATTCAAAAAGTGGGCCTTGGCCTTAAGTAAATAGTTTTGTAATCTTGTTTAAGCACGGTCTGTGTTAAGAAAACACGTGCAAATAACTTATAAAGTTTTTAAAGAGCGAAAGTTTAAATTGTTTTCTTATCTTGGAGTGCTGCCAGGTAGTTGTTTTCGTCTTGTTTAATTTCATGTAGTATTTGACAAATGTATGTTTTAATAAATTTATTCCGCTACTAACTTCACATAAAAACAAATAGTTTAATTTTCTTAATAAATCACGTTACCTAATAGCAATGATAGAACATATATGTTTTAAATTCGAATACGGATATTTTAAAGGTAGTATGTAAATATGTTTCACATAAAGTTTTTTATGTTTTTGATACAATGCTCAAGTAATTTAATTAGTTAATTGCATTTATTCTACAATGAGAACTTTTTAAATAATAATTTAAAAATAAAACTAGTACATACTATAAGGCGATCAAAGAGAGAGCAACTCTATTCTAAATACACACACACACACACACACACACACACACATGTGTGTGTGTGTGTGTGTGTGTATTAAAATTACCTATATTCATCTTATGAAGAAACTGTTTTTTTTTTACATAATTAACACGTACAAGTTTCAAGTTCTGGTTTCAAATATAACATGCTTTCCAAATTTTTACACTAACATCAAGACGTCTATCTTCTCAATCTGTCTTGTGATTATAAATTCTGTAAAGGATTCGAAACGTCGCGAATTGATAAATATACATAGATACAATAAAATCTATAAAATAAATTTATTTTACAAAATATGTTTGCATAAATTAATCTAATAAACATCACTAAATGTTATTAAAATTAAAACCAACAATCAAACCAGTTCTAACTTGAGGCACTATAAATTTATAAGGGTTGATGAACAAATTGCTTAGGTAAGTTTGATATTGAACCGGGTTAAATCCTGTCTTAACTCGACCGTTGTGGATGTTAAACTTTAGCGCCATTTTGCAGTAAGTTTAATATGATATTACTTTTATGATCTTTCTTTATACTTCATTGATCAATTAATGGCATCAATAGGAAATTTTTATAAGTCAGAAAATAATGTAGGACTTTAAACGAATCACTATGATCTGAGTCCAAAAACAAATTCCATCATAACTGAACTTAATACAGTTAAATAATTATAATGCTGTTTAAAAGATCATTAACATGACAAGATTATATTTTAAAATTATCTTACAACCTGGCAAATAGCACCGTTGCTATTTGTTTTAATTTTTAATTTAATTCTCATACTTAAGTGTATATTGATCTATACGCATATCAGTGTAAAGTAGAATTTCGGAATAACGGAACATATTAATAAATATATGGATATATTTCATTAACGCGAAAACTGCACTTTGTTATTTGTTGTCGTTCTCATGATTATAAAAACCGAAAAGAAGAAAAAGCTTTTCGAATTGAACAATATATATAAACACGATTATTCCTTGATGGGGATTCATTTTATATTATCTGTCCACACTTGCAGTGCCCAGAGCTTTTATGTACCGAAGACAAATTTTATTTTTGTCAGTGTACAACACCAGTGATAAAATAACTGTTAATAAGTCCACAAGAAAACAGAGTTTATAAATTAGATCAGAAAGTCTATATTATTCTGATTAGATCATAAAATTGTGTAATATAAAACTGTTTTCCTGAAAAAAAAATGGGTTTGTCATTGTCATAGTTAGGTTAGTGTGGGCTCGGCACCGATAGCATGAACCTTAAGACGATCCATCAAAAATAGTAAGTGCCAGTTGTCAAGAACTACTTTAACGATCATGAAAGGAAGTCAAGGTGTCATTTGAATGGAATTTATTCATCTAGTTCGCGAAGTTCAGATGCTGGTTGCTCTGTATAAAACGGATTTTCAGGTTATAATAAATAATAAATAACAAAATTCTTTAATTTTCACCACAACTTAATTTTTAAAAACAATGAAATCCATAATCTTATTATAAAAAACAATTAAATGAACATAAGTAGTTATGGCTGGTGCCTGAAGTAGGTATTATAAACCATCACCATCTTGCATCACCATATTTTCCACATACAAAAAGAGAAAGACGTATTTCATTTGGATCACGCACTACCGATCACGCGGGGAGACCTGTTCACGACTTTGCCGTGACGAATAATATAACTAAGATGGTCACATCGCCCACGCGAATCACAGACGTGTTGGATAATATTCCTGTGGTGCTTCAGGGAATGGAACTTTATATTCCATTCTCTGTCGTCCCCATCGGCGGTAAGTCAAGACCATGGTTCAGTCGCTCCTGCAAGAT
>JAOCPS010381043.1:0-12344 GCA_025505425.1 Graphium colonna | reverse complement strand
TAACCAGTACAACACACACACACACACACACACACACACACACACACACACACACACACAAAGCTATATATGTGTGTATAGCTGTATGTTAATATTATTTTTAAACACGTTATGAAAATTTAAATTATGTACCAAATACCTAACCACGTCCTTAGTAGGCTAAAAACCAAGATTAAAACGGACAATCTTTAATAGAGTTAATAAATCGTTAAGAACATGCAAAACTTCAATTGATTACTGGGCAGTTGCAGCTAATTACCTGCTGACCTAAAGGTTCGAGAAGTTACGGACAAGATTGACCTCATATTAATTAACGCTTTTATCAAAACGTATAATTACAGTAAGATATTACATTTTTACGGAAAATTAAAATATAAAGTTGGCAAATTTTGTCATCTTTTCTGACAGTTTGTTTTGGTAATTTTTATTCATTCGACCAACCAGAGATCAATAAAAAAAGATTTTTTATCATTATTAATAACAATACTGTAAGCATATTATTAATAAAAATTAAATAATTAAAAGGTGCAAATCTAAGCTGCCAGAAAACGGTGAAATTTTGTGTAAATATTAAAAAATCACATTATATCGCAGATATTTAAGTTTTCTCCCAATATACCGATAATTTTACTTAAATTAATTTCACAATAAATTTTATTACAGAAAAATTAAAATAGCAAAGAATGCCTGCAAAGCGTTAATCGCGCGTAACTATGAAGAACTTTTATTATTCAAGAAACTTCCACTCCTCGATAAGAATACAACGTAAATTTAATAAATAAACGTGAATTCTTTCATTCCGAGAAAAAAATGCAGCTGTATAAATTCATACAACACTGATGTTATACATTGCTCAAATTTAGCTTTATTTTACCAAAAACTAAATAAATTTATTCTTCCTTGTTGCCCTTGTGGCTTTGATCGCAAAATAGAAGACATATGTACACAAAATAGAAGTTAAGGCTACATTTTATTTTTTGTATTGACTTTTACCATCTAGTAAAAAAAATAGCTGTTGCCCGCGACCTCACTCGTAAATATAAGAGTACTCGTAAACAGAGGTGAAAATCTTCAAGGCTGTTTGTTTGACATAATTAATAATTTTCGTTTATTTTCGATAGCTCTTTCCCCTGATATTTGGCAGATGTTTCTCAGCATTGGCGTAAGAGAATCTGACAGGCGTTTTCAACGCATTTTGTATCGTTTTTCCCTGCAACACAAGTTTATGAATTTAATCCGGTAGTATTCGGTCTCAAATCTAGCCCCTTTCATGCGCTGCGCACTATTAAGCAGCTAGCGGTCGGCGAAGGCGCTTCGTTCCATCGGGCTAGGGATGTCATTGAAACTGGCCTATATGTGGATGATTTGGTTTACTCGGTGCCATCTGAAGAGCTAGGCATTTCTACAGCTTCGGAGTTGATGGGTCTCATGAAAGCAGGTTAATTTGAATTGATCAAATGGACTTTAACTAACTTTGTAAATTCACAAGTGGTTCTAGATTCCATTCTGCAATCGCACCGTCTGTCGAAGGTGAAGGAATTTGACGGGTCAGATCAACTGGTGACTTAAGCACCTAGTATAGTTATGTATATAGCATAGTTTTGTAAACGCTTCAATCCGATTCCTTGCGAGACGTGGCTCAGTAGGTAGAATTTATTCAGATAACGGAACCAATTACATAGGTACCAAGTGCAAACTTTCAGAACTTCACGAATTTCTTTGTTTGAAGTATCATAATACGGATTTCGGCCAAATGTTAGCTGAAAATCAATTTAAATGATCTCTTAATGTCCCGATAACTAGTCGTTTCGGTGGGAATTGGGAGGCTAACATAAAAGGCTTAAAATCACACTTATATAGGGTCATAGAGGACACCTCAATTTCGTTTGAAGAGTTAAGCACTGCAACTGACTCTACAGGAGTTACTCGCATCGCCCGGGTCAGGACTACGACTGGATCGTACTTGCGTCCCGTTGTTCGTATTTTTCCGTTACCTAAACAGTAGAGCGCTTAAAATATTTTTTTTTATTAATCTTATTTATTAGCCATTTTAGTAATTTAGATAATTTAGGTAAAGTAGTCTGTAGTTAGATATCGAGTTATTATCACCAATCGTCTTATTTTAAGGCGTTACTTCAAGCCCGAGCGAATGGTTACGCTGATTTATTGTCTGTATAGATTTATAGATCGATTTTGTTTGGTTGTATTGTTGCTTCCGTTTTTCGTCCCTTTTTCCGCACAATACTGGTGCGAGATCGCTTATTTTTTATAATGGCGTAATGGTTCTCGTCGCGATGACGTACAGACGTCGCTCCGCAAATTTAATTTAAAGAAGCCTGAAAGGGGTGCTAAAGTTCGTGCTGGAGATGTCTAGAGAAGCAGGAGAAAACCGGCGAAAGAATAACGGTAATGTGCTTCCATTTTTTTAACAGAACTGCCTCTAATCAATCCCGTTTTTTCCCGCAGTTTTGCACTTGTTCACTCGTGCAACAACTTAACCTCAAAAAATCGAATTTTGTGCGTCTCCGCTTAAACACAATTGATGCCAAACTGAATAGACTTAGCTCAGCAGTATATGAAGTTAAAAAAAATTTGACGATTAACCGACGTAGAAGCGTTCTTCTTTGGGGAAATGCAGCGGACATTATCACTGTATTTGTACTTCAAAAAAGAGCTATCCGCGTGGTTCATAAAATTAGCCCCAAAACGTCACTGCGAGAATTGTTTAAAAATATAAAAATTCTGACCGTTACTTCTCAGCATGTTTTTTGATGTTGTTATGTATGTTGATAGACATAAGAATCAATTTGTTAAATTTAGCCACTTACATGACAGAAATACAAGGGACAAACACAAGTTTATTCTTCCATTATGTAGACTAAGAAGAATAATTAAATGTTTTCTGGGACAATGTATACGCTTTTACAACAAAATACCTGAAAACGTTCAAAACTTATCTATTAATAAATTTAAAAAAAACTATCAAGAAACGTTTGTGTGTTAAAGGATATTATGATATTAATCATTACTTAAATGATAACTTGTCCTGGTAATGAACTGCTCGCTCCAGGCTTTCTCCAGTAATATTTTTTTTCATGCTTCAAAAAAATAGTCCCGCTGAGTTTCTTACGTTGGTTCTCTCAGTGGCTTTCTTTCCGAACCGGTGGTACCATCCTTGACTATTAATAAGCAAATATTATCACTTCAATATTAAATAAAGAAATTTGAATTTGAATTAAGATGATGTAGATTTTGACGTAAATTGTATACAACTGGTTTGTTCCGTTGTACATGCTTGTTGAGTCAGCCTAAAAGCCATGGATCTAATATGATGATTGTAAAATCGCAGGGTTTTTAAGCATCCAACTAATTTTTTTTTATTTACCCAAAACCACAACCACGTTTCCATTACCCAATGATCTATTGTGTCCAAAGGTGGCAAAATATCTGAAACTATAGAGTATTGATAGTAATATTGTGGTATGTGTGGTTGATAGTAAGTCTGTGGGCAATGCTATCATTTACTACCGAGGTGGCAGGTGGACCAAGTTTACATACAAACTTTTGTTTATAAAAAAGTGGCCTCAAAAGCGATTATAAACAAAAAATTATAATTTATAAAATGCGCACACGTCTCACCACCGTTGTCAGCTAAGACTTCATCTTTGCTGACAACGATACTGAGAGCTGTGAGAGATCCCATTTTAAAGTATATACGTGGATGAGGTACGGCTTCTAATAACTATTACATCTACCTAAATATACCACCTCCCTAGCTTAGTGGTGGATCTTTGATTTGCAACCCGGAAATGATGACGTCAAATGCTGCGGGAGAACCTTGTGTTATTGCTCCTTGGTTTGATTGGGTTAATGCGGGTACATCATCTAATTTCCTGTATGTAAAAATCGGTATTGTGTAAGATCTCTCTTCGGTCCCATCGGGCTATGAGAATAAAGAAACAGTGAGTGTACCTATGTTTGCGCGTATACTTTGGCACTATAACATCTCCCGCGCAGTAGGCCGATCTCTGGTCAAGAGGACTTTATATGTTCCTACATTTGATCTTACATCTGATTTTGTAGGTGGTAGAGCATAGCATCTTTTTAAAGCTTTTGCTGCACTTCTACGGCCACGCCACACTCACGGAAGTACCACCGCTCTTTATAAATCGGACCTCTATAGTCGGCATAAAAGAAAGTATACTTGACTTTTGGGGATACCGGATGGCCATATCTACACTTTTTTTCCCACTCCTTTCCCTTCCGAATTCATAATCCCTATACCATCCTATCAATAAACCTATTCCATGCTATTGCCCAGGTTAACAACGCACTCGCGACTCTTCGCTTGTTGCGTGTGTCCATGGGCGACGGCCGCTTACCGCCATAAAATTCCTTTCGATGCAGAAAAATGTGTGTGGACGTGATCGGTACCTATATAGAGGTAAGGCAGCAGCGCCATGCGGTCGTGGGCGGGCGGCGCGGGCGCGTGGCCCGAGGCGTTGTGGCGGCCGTCCACGCTGAGGCCGGCGCTGCGCCCGCGCCGCCACGCGCGCACCACGTGCCCGCCGCGCCGCCCCGCCACCGCGCGCGACGTGAACACGCGCCGCGGCCCTGCCATTCCAAGTGCTCATTCTAGAGGAGCTACAAGTGCCATCAACGATGCATGCTACGTAAATTGTGAACACCCACCAAGGTTTGGATAAGTCATATTATCAGACCTTTAACTAGCTTTTAGCGCCCGGTGCAATAAGAGTTAGGGCTCTATTAAATAAATGGGGAAATCTGGTAATTTTTGCAATCTTTGGAAGTCTTGGTAATTTTTACGCCCTGGCACAGCCCTCATTCTAGCAAGATATTTTTATTCTCTTTTATATTCTAGGTACTCATTCGCGGTACAAGTGGCATTAGCAACAAAATTTACAAGCAGTTTTGACACTGCTAAGCGTCTGGAGTATTCCAAAAAGCTCCGCTGTACTAAACTACTGTACTGTCATTAGATCCTTAAATAGATATTTTATTTTGTGTAACAGAACATCTGGTGCATATCTTAGTCAGCTGCGTATGAATTGCATTCACTAGACCTTCGGACGGCTTAGATGGATTGTTGCCATTTAAAAATAACCCGCGAATACCCACATCTAGCTATGTGGACTTCTAAACCAATATCAAACACACTATCATACGCAACAGACTATAAGATATAAAATAATGTATCTTATGAAATTGGCGGAGGGCCTTTTCCAATTGCTTTCTTTTATATGTCTTAATTATTTTCTTATCCTCGATATCATTTTCCTTCCGGCTGCTGCCAACATATTGGATATTAAAGGTAGACATGAGTGACGGTTTCACTTAATTTCAGCAAACCGTCTGCCCCTGTGCGAACTTTACGTTACGGTAAGTTAAATTTATTTCTTGGGTAAAAATTGGTGTATAAAAAGGTAAAATCTAGAAAACAACATTCCAATTCTCGGTATTTTATAAGCAAACTTTTATGATCTCACCACTGCCCATATTCCAAGTGAGCATGATGTAGCCCTTCACGAAGGTCAGCGCCAGATGCTGGCTGTGTGCATCATGTCTGCCGTTCTGCCCGACGAACGCCAGCAGGGCGATCTGCTCCATGTCGGACGTATGGAAGCGCAGCCGAAGCTCGAAGCGGTCGGAGTTGGTGGCGGAGGGCGATAATGGATATATGAGGAACGAAGACACACCGGTGACCATTGGCGCTAACGAAGGCCGGGTTATTTCAACATCTGTCAAAGTAGTTATTGCCATTAACATGTCATTTTATAAACAAACTGGATGTTAGACGTTATCGTGGCTCAGCGAAAGGACTTTGCGTCTCTTTGCGTCCTCCACCGGGGAGTGTTCCGAGATATTGTTCGAATAAATTCGCAGGTATTAGCCCGAACTATTTCTCAAAATACTCTTAAGTCATAGTGCGACGCGACAAATCATTCAGTATCACCAACACCACCTTGGTGGCTGGCAGTCCACAACCATGTGATTCCGTCGTCATGTTCATGTTCATCAATGAATTGTCGCCAGCGGTATTTCCGGACCGATACGACTTAGAGAACTCCATTAAGAGAGCATACTCTTCATCTCTTCGAAAAACTTCGAGAATATCGACTATCTCTGTAAGCTGATTTTGTATTTTTTGTGCTATTTTATTTTCATTTTATCTCGCTATGTTTTATGTGTTAATTTATTTGTTTAGTTATACGTTTTCGTATACCATTTGTTTCAGTCTTTTAATTTTATATTTTAGCTATACCTCAAATTCTTGTTTTTTCTAAGCAGTAATGATAAGATTGTTATTTCTTGTGAGTGCCATCTAACATTTACAACTATCATTAAATGTTTCAGTGGCAAACTTTGAAGATGGTATACTAACACTATAACAAAAATCTAAAAACACCAATGTTTCTTAAGTGTATCGCTGTTGTTTGTCCTAAAATAAAAAATAAAAATCTCAAGGGCCGGTAACGCTTTTGTAACCCCTCTGGTATTGCGACAGTCCATAGGTGGCGGTGATCATTGACTATCATATGAGCCATCTGCTCGTTTGCCTTCCTCTCCTTAAAAAATCATACCAATTAAAAAGTTGCCGAAAATAAGCTTGATTGCTTTCCCACCTGGCGATAACGTATGCAGGTGTTGAATACATTTCAGCATAACGCAAAATTGATTCTGCCTCGGATATGTCAAGACTAGGATTTCCAAATGGAAAAAATATTGCTGGCAATTTGACTATTTCAGTTTATTTCTGCACTCTAAACGGTATATCAGTTTAGCGTGCAATTTAGTTTTTATGCTTATCCTGTAACGAAACAAAAGAAGAAAGGGACAATTCATGGCATAAAGCATATTGGCGCTTATTCGGTAAAAAAATAAATATTTGTAACGGCTAGTGCTAAATTCGGAGAGTAATAATCACTT
Organism: Graphium colonna; assembly: GCA_025505425.1. NCBI lineage: Eukaryota > Metazoa > Arthropoda > Insecta > Lepidoptera > Papilionidae > Graphium > Graphium colonna. The sequence goes on along the minus strand of JAOCPS010381043.1, from coordinate 5,396 downwards.
AATAAAACATAATAATTATTAACTTACTGTATTCACAGAATATGCCGTGTTTGCCGTAAGGACAGAGGCAGAGGAAACCGCTGCCTGGATAACGAACGCAAGTGCCTCCGGCTTCACAAGGGTTATGCTTGCATATCGATTGGTTGCAATGATCGCCCATCCATCTGAAATTATTTAATTATTCACATGTTTATTAAAATGTTAGTTAACACAAATCTTAAGAGATAATATTAAGATATAAAACGAACAAATCAATACTGCTTTACCGTTTGATGGATATGTGTGTGTTTAATGTATCAGAAGGTACGGCAAAGTAAGAGGCGTATTCTTCCTAAGATGTTTACTGAGCGAAGGTAATAAGACTGACTCCAGGTTGGTTAGGCGTAACTATCCTTATCTCAATAACTACTTAAACGTTAACATTGGAATGAATGAATTGTGTGGACATGTCTCTAATTGTGGACATGTCCACACAATTCATTCATCAGACATCTAATTGTAGTGTGGCGTATCCATATTACTATTGAGTAGTGTGGATACGCCACACTACTAATGCTTCAACAATAAAGACAGTTCTACTAATGTCTCATTTATGACCTTATCTTTTGTCAGGTGGTAGAGCATAACATCCTTTCACAGCTTTTGCTGCACTTTTACGGCCAAGCTCGTCCGGGGAAACCACCGCCCTTTATAAAGTCGGCATAAAATGAAGTATGCATTACCTTTGGGGATGCCGGATGGCCATGTCTACCATTTTCTTTTACCACTCCTATCCCTTCCAAATCCTTAATGCCGACCCATCCTATCCAATAACCCGTTGTATTCAATTTTCCAAGTTGACAACGCACTCGCAACTCTCCGGAAATTGCGTGTGCCCATGGGCATCAGGTGAACCGTCTGCTCGTTTGTCTTCCTTTCAATAAAAAAAATTAATCAAGGGCGAAGATCCAGAGAGTCTCAACTGCTTTTCCCACAAAATTATAAAAACTGCCTTTCTTGCAAAATTCCAAAAAATGCAAATTTGCAAATGTTATGTTCTAAATCTTTTAAATATATATATAATATGTTGGTTTATATATAATATGTTGGTACCAGGTAATCATTATTTCGACCGCTCTAAAATTACATGGTTTGACAAAAATTTTCATGTATGGTTTGTTGATGTTGATATTTTGGCGACGTTTGTTTGATGATAATCTATTTTTGTTCAAATTATCATATATGAACTTTTTAACAACGGATCTAGGCAACATAAGTTAAAAGCGGTAATAATCCGTTTTATTTTTGTCCTTAATTTTTTTTGGACACCTTTTTTATTATTATGGAGAAGAAGGTAAACGAGCAGGCAGCTCACCTGATGTTAAGTGATCACCGCCGCCCATGGACTCCCGCAACACTAGAGGAGTTACAAGAACCTTGATGCTCCTGATCTGGTATCTCGGTTATCCTTGAAAGTACCAAGCAAACACACTTGTCAGACAAATCTCCGCTTATTGCCCACACCGCTTATTCACATTCGCTTTGCAGCGAATTCTATCCAAATCTGCTGCTGTTGTTTTCCTTAACAAATAAATAAATACGATCTGATACCCATTGGCGCAGGTGCAAGTATACCCATGCCCGTGATCACTGCAAGTGCCGCCGTTGAGACATGGCCCAGACAAGCAGGAAAGAGACGAGCATTCGCTAATTTGGCCAGCATTGTACGCGTCACCGAAAATTTTCCATTTCATGTTGTTGACCTAGGGAATAAAACAAATTATTTACAGAATTTGGAAATCGAAAATTAAATTTTTCAAGTGCAAATATGTGTACAACAAGATGAACAAACTTATATTATTTATATTGCAGTGAGAAATTTTGCTGGTATACTTTCACACAAACAATACTGAATGGAATTTATTAAAAGTATCTAATAATTTAGCTGATGCAATAAGCTATAACTATCCTCACAGAAAACAGAGAAATCGACATCATAACGCCTTAGAAGTGAACTAATTTTTCAATTATTTTGATTTAAAAAAGATACTATTAGACCGATTTTCTGGAAGATTATATAATATTTTCGAGATGGTAGAGTATAACATCCTTTCACAACTTTTGCTGCACTTATTCGGTCGTGCTCGCCCGGGAAAGTACCACCGCCCTGCACGAAGTCGGCATAAAATAAAGTATTGATGACTTTCTGGGTAGCCGGATGACCATTCCGTCCCTCTTTATTTCCCACTCTTTTTTCTTCCTAATCCTGAATATATTCCCGACCCGTCCTATCCTCTAACCCCGTTTTCTCCAATTTCCTAGGTTGACAACGCACACTCAACTCTCCGGACGTCGTGTGTGTCCATGGGCGACGGGATCACTTAACATTAGGTGAACCATCTGCTCGTTTGTCATCCTTTCCATAAAAAACTGGACCACCTCGTAATTTTCATAATTTGATATAGAAATATCACATTGAAAATCAGATCATAACTTGCGGGGAAATCAGATCATAAAAAAACATAGTCAAAAAGTATCCTCCTCCAGTTTGAAGTCGGTAGAAAACTTGTGATAATATTTTATATTTTACACTATAATTTGTAATTGACAGAAGCTTTAATACAACTAAATAAGGCACTTGCGCACTATAGTCCTTAAGTTATGATGTTCTATTTAGGACTTGTAATGATAATTTAAAAAAATTAAGTACAAATAATGCCATTATGACATACCATCAAGTCACTAATGCACCCAATAAACGCTTTGTTGTCGGTATAGTTGCTGTCAGGGACATTGCCAAAATATAACATTATGTCCCTATCTACTGAGCTGATATTGGCAATTTGACCTCCGCTCATTGCGACGGTGTCATTTAAATGAAGAGTGGCATTGCAGTGTTGTTGCTTCATATATAGGTCTAATCTAAAAAAAAGGAAAAAATATAAAAAAATCAACCAATTTTCATTAAAATCTAATAACAAAAAAGATCTTTGCCATACCTCGTCTCAATTTTCATAGGGAACCCGTTATTCACGTAAGTTTTCAACTCACTCAAGAGCATCGTTTGGTACCCACAGGAGAATTTGAACTTCAACAGACCCGAACTTAAAAACAGCTCGATGTATGCTCCTCTAGCTATATCTACGTGCATAATGTGACCGTCAGTTATTAATGTTTTAGCACTGAACCCGATACCAATAGAAGTAGTGTTGTGTAAGCGGTGAACAATATAAGAGTTCCCACCGAAGGCCGCAGTGGTCACGCTTATTTTCTCTTCACAAAACCTTCCTCCATAATTGAACGAGCAATGACACTTGAAATAATACAAATTGATTGAAAAGCGTTTTAATTTTATTTAACATTAAAATTAACGACTTGCAACGGATGCCGTCCAAATCTGTACTTACTCTTATACCGTGTATTGTGTTAGCGCAGCTTCCATGATTGTTGCACATAGAATCCGTACATTCGGATTGGATCGTAGTGTCTGTGTGCGTTGTTTTGTCTATGCTTGTAGTCGTTTCAAACGCTTCTGTTGTCATATAACTTGTGGTAGTATCTGTAGGTGAAAAGTCTGTAGGGACATCTGTAAACATCTTCTCGGTGCTATCTACTTTTTGTGTCAATGTTGTCTCTTCAACAATTCCAGTCGTGGTCGTTGAAGCTAAAGTTGTTGTATCTAAATCGGTTTTGTTGTTTGCACTTGTAGTTGCTTTTGTTGGATAAGATGAGAAATCAACGGATGTAGTTTGATTGCTCCACAAAGTAGTCCTTAAATCATCTAAAGAACTAATTTGCGTTGTCGGTTCCGGTACTTCATTGCAAGTATCTTTGCAGGTTGAAGTGCTTTCTGTTTTAGAATCGTGAGATATTATTGTTACTGGGGTTTGTGGTTCCACAGTGATAATATCAGTTGTTGTTGTTCCAGAAGTATCTTCAAATACGGTAGTAGTTGTGGTTGTATCGTCAGGTTTCGTCGTAGTTGATAACGTGCTGGTAGTTGATGTAGTTGTTTTCTCTTCTATTGTCGTTTGTATTGTTGCTGGGGATTCGGTAGTTGTTACAAAATTTGTTGACGGAGAGGTCGACTTGTCATATTCGGACGTATAAGTTATTGCGTTCGCAGATGTATTTGTGGGAGCGATTGATATGATTGTTGGAGTCATTTCTGTAGTTAGTTTTTCAGTTATCGTGGTAAGAAACAATGTTGATGTGGTTTTGTATATAGCCGTTGGAGCGACGTAATCACAGTCGTAATTGTTTTCGTCTAAAATAAGACATTCACACAACGGTCCAGTAAGGTTCGGTGGACACGAGCATGTGAAGTTATCCACTCCATCAATACAGGAACCGCCATTCATACATCTAAAAATAACACGTTTTTTAATATTATTTTTTGTCTAAACTTTGTTTTATAATTGGAGATAATAATCAAAGTATCTCCAAGTAGGAAATGACAATGGAAAGTATGTTCATTATGCCCCTTTAAAATTTAAGGTAATGCTGAAAAACGTTAGACACTATGACCTATAAACAAGTGGAAAAATATGAATACTTCGATTTTACTTCGTTTTTCTTAACTTGTTCTTCTTTAACTCTCGTTAAACTGCTTCTAAACTCTGATATAGCAATCGAATTCAAACATTTTTTTTAAGAATTGACCACAGAATTAAGAACAGACCTTGGACCGAGCAAACATTCATCGTATTGTAATTCACAGCGCTCTCCGTGAAAGTCAGGGACGCAGTAACATACTCTTACGCCATCCTCAACGACACATAAAGCATCATTGCTGCAAGAGTTATCATCACAGAATTCAATTTGAACTTCACAGCTTTTGCCGGTATAGCCTGAAAATAATCACGGTATAAATAATCGTATACCTCAAACTTTCTTATAAAGTAAAGATAAGCCTAAGTAATAACCATAATGTCACATACTGCTCGTATTCCATAGTGTTATTCATCCAATATCCTATAGCGTGTTATTTTGAATTATTAGTTTACGAACCTATAAAGTATTTTGCATGCGTAAATATTCAAGCACAAAGCCTCAAATCTAGATTAAGTAGTTTTTTTTTGTACGAGAATCGACCACCTAACAACTAAGTTATCATTTATATTGAAAGATATCTTGCAGTTTCATCGGCAGGTTCTTATACATGTTTTTAAATACTAGTGAAGTACTCTACTATTCAACTAAGAATGCACGACAATGACCTCGTGTTGTCAAATATCTGTCAAAAAATACGGAATACAACAAATATTGGCAAAAAAAAAAACTTAATTTATGACAATATTTTAGACAATTCTATAAGACTTTAATTAGCAATATTCCGCGATTTTTTTTTTTTCGCGGAATATTGCTAATTAAACAGTCTTATAGAATTGTATACAATGGATTTCCGCAAAGTAACG
>JAOCPS010380935.1:0-12347 GCA_025505425.1 Graphium colonna | reverse complement strand
TGGTACTTCCCCGGACGAGCGTGGCCTTAAAAGTGCAGCAAAAGCTGTGAAAGGATGTTATGCTCTACCACCTCTAGACTAGAAAAAATATGTTTTTATCTGATAGATTTGAAGTCGGTTTTTGTAATTTTCTGCGAAAATAAACTTGTTGTATTCCATTCATTACTTGTTAGGCATTTGAATCGGCTTAAAAAATATATGCTGGTTTCTTTATTTATATTCGGGCAAAACATATTTATTTGCAAATCAATGTACTTAAGAAATTATTTAAAAGACTATGCTTGAATTGTATGGCTGTTATTATTTACAATTTTCTATAAATGAAATTAAATATAATTTATGAATATATTTTATTTTACTTACGTCTAAATTACGAAATAAATTACTTTTTGTAAAATAGGGGCAAGCAAGCAGACGTTTCACTTGACATTAAAAACGAAAGCTACAGCTGTTGCATTGACAGCTGATAAAAGATGGCTTAATTAAACACACTAAACGGATTATTACATATCGGTGGTTAAAAGGCAAGTGACTAACGAACCATTTGGCCGTTTTACAATTTAGATGTAACATAAGAAAGCGAAATTGTGGTGTACAGAAATCTTGATGCGGGAATTCGACTCGCACTTGACCAGTTTTATATATTCAAGGTGATATTGCTCTATTATCCATTGCCATTCTTTCGCATATATGTCTGAACAAAATAAAATTAAATCGGTGTTTGTCATTGGGATTTAATTGGAGAAAATATAAACACCACATAAATTACAACTTATAATAAAGAAAGACTTAATAAAAATGGTTACACATTTTTTTGTGTGTTTTCTATATATGTGGATATTTGCTGAAAGATATATTAAACACCTCAACATCGACAATCATTTTATACATGAGCTTTTAAAACTAACATAATTTATAGAAACAATATTTTCTGCACGCATCTGGATACATGACGCACTTTGCGATCCTAGCTAAATGAATGCTGTTTTTCTGATTTGTTACTTTTGGGTTAAACATATTCAGTTTATATGATTCCACTATCAGATGGAATCCTTTATTCAGAGCACGAAATAAAATTTGATTTATTCTACTTTGTAAGGATATTCCAAAGATATTTACATTTATTTATTAAAAATAAGAGAAATGAAAACAAAATAGGGTAGCTTTTTTACTTTACGCGTGTAAGTAAATACTTGTACTATTGCAAAATAAGAAATGAAGAAATCGTTACGAATCATAGAAACTGATATATTTTAATGAACATTCCCTTTGATTTTCAAACATTCAGGAAAAGCAACGAACGAAAAATAATAACCACTTGATTATGTCGCGTTATGATAACCATCATAAATTGATTTATTATGCAGCAGCAGTGCCCTTGCAATTTTATTACACGCAAATGTTATGTTGTATAATTTTATTTTATTTTTAAGCTAACTCGTAACATGCTGGCGATAAAAGTCTGTGAAATATTAAAGGGATATTATTCAGTTTTATTAATTTTATTTATTTATTTAATATACACCAACACAATGTACACTTTTATATAGCAAATATAGATCTAAAGTTAACATGAACAATTTGTTAGTGCCATTGCAACTACAAGTGTTGACAGCATGCAGTATACTGAGCAAGGTTTTTACAAAACCGCTCATATAAATAAGAAAAAAAGACAGTATGACAAAAATACTAGATTGTGGCGAAATAATCAAAGCAATTAACATTTTAAATAGATAAAAAAACGTGAAAATAAACATTGAGAAAAATGACAAGTAAATATGAACAGTCAAATAATGAAAAAAAAATTAAAGTGTAAATTATACAAAACTTAAAAAAGAAGCAGACTAAAACATGTAATTATAACAAAAAAAAATGTTAAGTTATATTTTGTCAAAAAAAATAATTCCCTTTTGAGCTTGCTAATACTATAAGAAAACAAGTCAAATTCTAGTGTCGTACACATTTTATTGTATCTTTCGACAATTCTGCTTAAAGGCGCTTGCTGACCAAGGTTAAATCAAACCTATGACAACAAGAAAAGATATTGAACCTAGACGATCTGGGTAGTCTAGAGGGAACAGAGACATCTAAGAGGGATAGTAAATTAGGAGCATCCATAGCCCCATTCGCAAGCTTGTGCAGAAATACAATCTCGAGCATTTCACGTCTGTCACACAATGATATTAATCCGAAATGTTTTATTCCTTCGGGGTACGTCATAATGTTTACCTAAGTTACAGGAATAAGTAAGGTGCCACAAAAATCTTTTTTGTACCCTTTCCAATATTTTAATGTAGACATAATAAGTTGGATTCCAGACTACGGAACTGTATTCTAGAAAACTGCATACAAGTGAATTATATAAAATAATCTTAATTTTAGGACCTCTAAATATTTTCGAGTTACGCAGGATAAAACAGATGTTTTTAAAACTCTTGGAATGGTCAAATCTATATGGAGATTAAGTCTCATCTTAGTATCTAGCAACAATCTCAAGTCTCTAATTTGATTGATTTTACGTATTTCTTGGTTTTTGATGAAATAATTGTAATAAGTACTCGATTTTTTTTTGGAGAAGCGCATAACAAAGCATTTTGATGCATTTAAATCCATCTTATTACTGTCACACCATTCAATAGGCGGTTCAAATCTTCTTGTAATAAGATTGAATCGGGAAATGTATCGACAGCCCTGAACAGTTAACATAATAACTCTGTTTCGTTGATGTTACAAGAGCATGCTAGTATAATATTAATTTGACTTAATGCAATACAATAGATGATATTTTTGCTTAAATAAATAAAGTAAATAATAAACCATTTCAAACACATCAGTCATTCGATTATAAGATTCCTCGTTGGAACGAACCGTGAAAGAGAGAATTTATTGCGACTGGTTCAAAGGATTTCAATATACTGAGTTGTCATGACTTCAAAGTGTCAAATTACATGACTGCTTTGCGTAACGAAATGATGGAAGTGGAAAATATCTAATTTAACTATAATATATATAGTTCATTCAAAGGAAAATGATTTAAGAATTAGTTCCTTTTATTTAAAAATATCAATTATTGTATATAAACATTTTAAGCTTAATTGTTTTATAAGAACATCATAAAATGTAAAAATTTAATATTTTTTTACATTTTATGATGTTCTTATTTAAAACACTTATTGGTATGTAATATCAGTTATATTAATTATCCTCCTCGTTTAGGCCACGTTATAAATGAAAAAAAAATAATTTAGATATTTCCTAAAAGGAAGAGAAAACCCGTGGTGAAATAATACTGGTTTGCTATTTTTAAATTGTTCCACTGCTGGGCAAAGGCATCCTCGAGACAGAGGGTGTAGGGCATAGTCCACCACGCTCAGTGCGGATTTGGCGAAATTCACATACCTTAGAAATATTTTTATTACTTCTCATATATGCAGGTTTCTTCACGATGTTTTCCTTTCCCGTCTAGCACGTCGTAAGAGCTGTGGCAGCCTAATATCCGGGCACTCGCCTTTAATTCCGTTTACTCGAGGCGAACCTGAGTTAGATCCCCGGTGCCAGCATCAATTATCTTCCTATACAACGTTCTATTTGATCCTCGCTCTCTCATATCTGAAGGAGCGTTTTGATTTACGGAGTGCTGACCGAAGTCGTGTGCTTTGCTCTGGGTATGATGATATATTTGATGTGACATATACAGAACCTGGTTATTTTAGGGGTTATTTTGCTGTGAAGGCTACGCACTTATGAAATGATCAACCACGTGACATTTGAAAATCAAAGTCACTTGATACTTTCAAGTCTAAGTTGATAGTCATCTTCTGAACAAAGTCGCTCGCTAAATTGACTGCATTCATTATTAAAAAAATTATGCAATTATATTTATGTACATTATAACTTTATATAATAGGTAAGTTTATATCTTTGTATGTATTGCATCTAATCTATTCTTAACGGATTCTGTTAAGTAATTATATCATTATTGTATATAATCCTTGCTCTTATTTATATATTATTGACTTTTTTTATACCCTGCTATTTATTTATTTATTTTATCTTTCCTCTTCAACAGGGTTGCCTGGAAAAGATCGCTCATAGCGATAAGGCCGCCCTTGCCCGCATTAAATTAATAAGTTTAGTTTTAGTCAATTGTACTGTACCTACTTTAATGTGAGCAATATAGTGTTTATCTATCTATATATCTAAGATGTAGATCTATGTATCTAAGATGATCCTAGTACCGGACATGTAAAAAATCAGTCCTGCGCCTAATCTCTCTTCGTTCGTCTCTAGTATCGGTTCCTTCGGGCTAAAATATTACAGAAGCAGAGAGTGGAAATGAGTCTTACTGTACATTTGTGCACTATAACATCTCCTGAGCAGCTGGCTGAGCTCTGAGTAAATTAGCCGCCGTGGTTGAATTCCGGTCAAAAGAAAATTACGGTACAATAGCTGCTGCCTGCGTTTTCACTCGCAATTTAAAGGGTTTATTTTATTATAACGGTATATTAATAATTTTTACAAAAAATAATATACATAATGAATGGAATTTAAACAGCTACCTGGGGTCTTGCAGGTGTACAGAATCTGCCATTTACATTTATTCTAGTCAGCAAGGAATAGTTTAACAGAATAATTGTTAAATTTAACTCATGAAACGAGTTTTGGCTATTAACTAATTTATTATGAGTTTTTAATAATTTATTCATACAGAAAAACTTTTCTTACTAAACACATTAAGCGCACTATTATATATATATTGTAATTTAATATATAATTAATATTTTTATATGAGGCTATAAATAACACAGACTCTCATTAAAGACCTGAATATTTTGTTATTGATTGTTGTAAAATAAAAAAAAAACATGCAAACGTAATAATAGTCCAGTAAAATGAAGGTTCAAATAACCATTCAAAAGACACAGAGAGACACCTGTATTTTTAATATAAGTAAATTTACACTTACATATGGAGCATTTTTAGTAAACAAATATAAAGCATTCCATTGCCACCGATAGTTTTTCTTTCAGGAGCAAAAACAAATAATATGTTCTTACCGTTTTCGTATAAAAGAAATAGATTTTCATTTATGGAAATCTCCAGAGAATGTAGGTAACCGGGGAGTATATCGACGGAGCTCCATATTACTGGGAAATTAAATAGTTCTAGCGGAAATAAATGACACGGACGTATGTGCACAGATGCAGTTGGCCTCAGAGAAATGGATATTATTTTGAATAAAATGCAACTTCATTTTATGGGAAGAACATAAAATTAACTATTTATGTAACATTTAAGCCTTTTAATTAATTGTAATCAAATTATTCCACATACAACGAAGAAGTTGATATAACCATCAAAATATGGTTATTCGAGCTGTTTGCTCCTGCCAAAAAGATTTTGTTGAATTAAATAAATAAAACGGTGCCCGAAATTACTTTTTCATTACAACAAATCTATTTATATACCTAAAAATAGTATATTGAAAAGGTTTCTCTCAATTTAAAAGTTACCATTCTTTTTTTACCATTTATGCCAGAGTAGGACTACGATGTTTATTTCTTCCATTTATTCCTCGACTAATCCCTTTGCGATCTGATTAAATTTGCTCGGATTTAATTTCCCGGAAAAAATGCGAAATAACAGATTTTGTTATCTGTAGTCGATGGAGCACTGTATAAGTTCTTGAATAGGTTCCTTAGGCATTGAGGTTCTTAAAGTATACAGTTTACGATTCGTGTAGTTCCTTGCTGTGGTGGCTGAGAGCAGACAAATGAGCGGAACGGTAAAAAGGCTCTGGTGGCTGAGAGTGGACATACGAGTGCAAAGGTTTAAAGTCGAGGAATTAATGGAATCAATGATAAGGAAGGTAATAAAGATAAACTCTGTGGCACTGCAAATTAAATATAAAAAGCTAGAGGCCATCTATTTGTTAGTATGTTTGTGTGCAGGTTTGTATCTACTCTTCCGTTCAATGCCCTTCCACAAGGATGGGCAAACAGGTGCAAAACACAATTAGCTAAGACAGGTGACCCGATAGCATTCGGAATCGAACAAAGGAATGTGATCGTTTCATTTTATAATATCAAAGACCTTTCTTTCGCTTTTACATATGTCCGTAGTAAAAATAGCTTATCAAAAATGTATTTTTACGTTAAATCATATTAAATTATATTACTAAGTAAGTTTTTAAATAAAAGAAGAAAGAATACTGACGAATTAAAATAACTTTATGTCGGTTACACAAAACATGGATTATTAAAAACCCCACACACAATTAGCGTCTCAAAAAAAGCCGCTATATAATTTGAAATTGTGCACTCATTTGCCTTGAAAACTTCAAGAATTTTTTTCCGACTTAAACATTCTTTGGTAAAACAACTTTATGTCCTGCACGTAAGATTAATTAAAAAAAATATATTATTATATATATTGATTTTTTTAATTAATCTGACGTGGATGACCTCAAGGTGACCAAAAAGGTATTTTATAAAAGACTCTTTTGATCATCCTTGATTTAGAACGTGACAAAACCGTATAAGTAAGGTACGCCTTTTTGGCTACTGACATCCCTTAACACCGTGGACAGATACTGCGATTGTATTTCAAGCATCAAATATCTACCACCCTTCGCCGACAAGCCTTACTGTGGTGAATGCTCAATTATTTAGCGCAGTATGGGGTCGCGCGTTGTTGTGAAGGAGCAGTGGGGACAAACCAATGACTAAAGCTCGTTGCAAATGTCAAATGTCTCTATCATTGTCTCTTGTTCTTCACAGCACACATCTGCAGTAATGCTCATGCCGTTTTGTAAAAAGCTGTGGTAAATCACACCCGCACAAGACCACCAAACAGTGACCATCACCTTTTTAGGGGTCATTTTTGATTTAGGGTATTGCTTTTGGTGCTGCACCAAAATCTTACCAACTTGCTGAGCGCTTTCGATTGTCAAACAAAATCCATTTTTTGTCGTACGCAATAATTTAGTTTAAAATGCCTTAATTTCTTTGCCTGTTGCAAGGCAGATCTGGAGGCGTACGTTACGCTAGCGATCGTTAAGTTCATGGGGTACCTATCTATCAAGCTTAACAATGATGAGTTAAAGACGATTCTGGAAGCTGACGATTACAGCTGAGCTAGCAGCAGGTTTTGATGTTAGTATTAAAACCTATCTAGGTGGTTCATTCATTAGCAAGGTTGCCAACCTTGCCAAGTTGTCGCAAATGAATGAATATTGTTTTGATACTAACATCAAAAGCTGCTGCTAGCTCAGCTGTAATCGTCAGCTTCCAGAATCGTCTTTAATTCATCATTGTTGACCAAAGTCTCCGGACGACGACGAGCTTCATTTTTCATGTCAAAATTTCCATAAAGGAACCGGGAAAACCAAAAACGGATTGTGCGTTCGTTTGTACAGTTCTTTCCGTAAACGTTTTTGATGTTACATGCCATTTATATCGCGGTAATGCCACGACGGAACTCATAATCTTTAATTACACGAATTTTTAAAGTATATTAAATTTTTTTTGAACATTTTTCGTTATAATGGTATGAAGAAAAATGTTCAAATGTAATGAATATACAAGGCTAATCAATAAACAAAAGACTGAGTTAATAGAGAGAATGTCATGTTTTTAAAACAAAATTAATTTGTATTTAGAATACTACATATACATAATAATAATTTTTTTTTATTGGAAATAACCAGTACTGAAGATCGGCAATTTCATTGGTAAAAAATTTTTATTAGCGTATCAGTAGGCATCTTTTGCACCAGTTCTGTTCTTGTCTAAGACCGACGCTTAAGCCTACCTAAGAAAAAACCACAGCGCGACCGCAATGATTACCAGTAATTGTAAATGCCCCAGTGAGTCAATTGATAACGTTTTTATATCTTAACTATTAAAACAATTATCATGAAATTTCTACTCGCGGATAATAAATAAATACTGTGTGTAAAAATTTCTTTTAGATCGTCGACCAGCATTTCTATAACCATTAATGTATATAGATAAACAAAAAATAACAGACATATAGGAAAACTACCTGATAATTTGTACCTTCGGAAAAATTTACAGAATCTACATACCAGCAAACCCGCGCGCAAAACCTTGCAAAATGTAATTCTGTCTTGCTTGTATTCTATTCCGACACAATATTATTTATTATTGCGTTAGATTCTAGATTTTTATATAAATATAGATATATAATATAATATATAGATAGAGCCTCCAGCTAGCTTCTAACGTAGTAATAAATATAGTCCTATAAATTATCTTATTAACTTTTCACAATAGACACTAAGAATGAAATATGATTATTCATAAGTCCTTGAACATGGCATAGAATTGAAACAGCTTAATGAATTTTTCCATTAAATTACGCATTACGTTGAGCTATTAATAGAATAATTGAAATATTTATGTACTTACTTTATATACGTTAGATAGAAAACCACTCCTGTAGCTAAGTGGTAGGTGCGCTTGATTTACAAACCAGAAGTCGTGGGTTCGAACCCCGCGGGCGGACAACGACTTTGTGTTGTTGTTTCTTGACTAGATTCGAGCAATGATCACCCGACTACCTGAAAAGAAAGATGATCTATGCGTTTAATGGACATATAAAAAGTCGGTCCCGGTTGTCAATAACATCTATGTCAGTCGTTATAGGATGTCAGTACCTTCAACGACAACTAAGCCTTCGAATTTTGTATATCCCTTTGGGTTCCGGGGATCAGGTAATATTTGGGTGGATTAGAAGCTTTTTTAGAATATTGAGTTGAAATTAAAAACCAATATTTAGGTCTGTATAGCATTAGATTTGTAAATAAATCAAAATTTTATGTTAACGTTATCAAAAAGTACGTTTATGCTGTACATTTGACATTCAGAAGAATTAAAACTTAGGAAAATAGTTTCCGTTGATCTAAAATCAGGAAAGTTGGCAAGAAACAATGCATTATGACGCAAGAAAATAATTGTACCCGTAACTTTTAATTAGGTCTATAAAAACATAAGATTCCGACTTGCAAAGTCCTCGAGGCACGACTGAGATTTGCACTTGGCAGTTTTTTTTGGAAAGGATGACAAACTCAAAAAACTATTTTTTATTATTTTTAATTAACCTAATATCTCCAATCCCAGGTTTTAAACCGTTTCAAACTTTCAATATGTTCAACAGTTAATTAAGCAATCATGCCGGACTGGACGTGGCTGCTGCTAGCAGCGTTGTTCGGAGCCGCAGCCGCCTTGGCTATACCCGTAGCTGTCCTTATCTACTTCATCAGGCCCTTCGAGAAAAAACGACCCGCGGAACAACAATTTTCCATGCCTGTTACTCTGCCACCCGTAAGTATTTTTAATCGACTTTAAAGTAGGTTATATGTTTGACTCTATGAATATTTTTATGTATGTTTACCGATTTCTTCGCTTACTATGAACCGATTTTGTAAATTGTATATACTTTTTTATTTGGAAAGATATATTTTCAGAGAGATTTTATAAATTTTTCATGAAAAAATAGTATGATTCTTAGAATCAAAATAATTATAAAAATATATCATGCACGTTTACTTCTAAGGTGTCTAGAGTCTTCGCATTTTTACGTAAGTAAGAGTAAAAATAATACTTGTTGCCAAATAAAAGAAAAAACCGATTTGATTTTTTATTAAAAGGCAACTTAACTCAGAATTTTACTAGCTTTAAATTAATAAAGCTCAATCAGTCGTTTGTCGATCATCAGCTTTTTAGTTTATTGCAAATCCTTTATTTTATTTTATACACAATTATTTCAGTATATCCCATATTTATTGTCATGAAATATATCTCTTATTATTATGAATCTTGGAAGCAATACACATTCCTAATAATCAGTAAAACATAGCGGTACGATCGAGCTCTTTGACATTATCAACCAAACTGGAGAGGCAGAGTTCCGAATGTGCCCAAATATCATTTTTGTCACTTTCAAGCGATTCGAAAAGTGGCATGTGCCATCCTTGCTATCCATAAAAAAATATTCGATATGAAAGTATTAGCACATATAAAGATATCAGTAATGACCAACCGGGAACTTTAGAGGATCTCTATTCTTTTTTCTACACCGGCTTTGTGAGTAAGACCGTTACAGCAGTAGTGCAGGCATTATGAGCAGGCTTTATCTTGACAAGAATGCTTGCTGAGCATTTATTTAGATTTTTTTTTATTATTAAATTGACCATTCCACTTTAATACATGTCCAATCATATTCTAGTCATAAATGACTATATCTGTACGTAGCATCTCATATACATATGCCGGCTCGTATTTGTATAGTTTTGGGTTATATAACTAAAATTACAGCACCCCTTTACATTATTTTAATATCAATTCAGTGTACAGGCGCTGGAAAGACTTTAGGAAAAATTAATGTAAGAAAACATTCCTTGCAATATGTTTTTAAAATTCCATCTACTATAACAATAGAGCATTGCAAATGATCGTGAGTATTCTTTCTCTTAAACCAAAAAGAAAGTCTGTAATACAGAAACGTATGCATCGCGATAAAACTCGTGAAAGGGTCTTTGTCCAATACTGTCTTTGTGTACCGCCTTTTGTTTTTATGGATCGTGAAAATGTCGTAAATGTTACGTGTGCCAACTTGTCACAGTGAACGAATTTCCAACACGCGGGAAGTTTACATCGCAATTACAATGCCACCCTAAACGATTTATAGTAACAGGGGTGAAGAGACGACCATTATTGCAAATTAATTAAAACGAGAATACATTTTGTGGATATATGTTCTGGCATCTTAGCTTAGAAAATCCAGAAAATACAAAATTGATTTAGGTCTATAGACCGGAAGTCGTGGATTCCAATCCCAAAAGATTCAATAACTTTCTGTTATTGGTTTCTTGTTTGTGAAAATCATAAGCCGCTTGCTGCCTTATTGCCCGATTTTCAATCTGTTACAGTCTTGTCTGCGATAAAAGTGATTGTAGAAACTAACTTAATTATTTATAATTCAATACAAATGGATGACGTTGGTAAAAATAATTAGACCGATGTAGTTTGGTCAACAAAACATGTAATTCGAAATTCAGTATAGGTCTTAAATAAACTTAACACGAAATGTGATCATAAAAGTTTAAGAAACCGAAATAAAAAGAAAGTGAAATCTGTTTTCATCTTCATAACCGTCTTTACTGACATATCAGTCATATTTTTTTCTTTACAAAGCTTTCACACTGACGCTTTAATTTAAAACGTTTCCTTTTTAATTTCAGTTTTAGTGGCCGCCTTGAATTCGTGCATCCAGCTTTCTTGGTCCGGTCCGAACAGCCAAAACTTTAAATATCTTTTTAAAGATCACATACCCTTGCCTAAAAGAACCACATAAAATAACGACCCTTAATTATTTCGTTTGCCGATTC
Organism: Graphium colonna; assembly: GCA_025505425.1. Taxonomy (NCBI): domain Eukaryota; kingdom Metazoa; phylum Arthropoda; class Insecta; order Lepidoptera; family Papilionidae; genus Graphium; species Graphium colonna. Next base: position 934 of record JAOCPS010380935.1, on the reverse strand, counting down.
CTTGGTGTTCGAAAAAAGCCTTTATTAAGCTTTAGGCTGACGAAGACAAAATAAGAAATATTTGGCACAATTTAAAACAAACAAAAGTTAGTTAGTTTAGTTTTTAGTTAGATAGTAGGGTTGGCTTGCACCGAATTTCGTTTAAATATGATCTTAACAAATTGAAGCAAATACGTTTAAATAAAGATCCCTTACTGGGTGTCAAATTTTTACCGTTCTCTAAACAAATTTAACCGTTCTCTAAATATATTTAGCGTTATGCAAGGCGTTAATAATACTTAAACGTACATTTAAACTTCAAATCAAATTAAATATTAGTAAACGACAGGTTTCAAGCGCCCTCAACGTTACTTCTTTACTCATAGTATGTAAGCATACACTACTTGTACAGGGAGAATAACTTCGTAAAGTAATGTTTTCTTACCTTTGTTAGTGTTGATAAACTTTAAACAGTAGTATTTAGTAATAACCACTACGTCTACGGCTTTTCGTTAGTATATATTTACATATATTGTAGCAAGAGCACAACAGCAATATAGCACAGCACTCATAAAGTTACAGGACTATTCATATTTTACTCTTTATATTTTAAGTACACAATAACGAACAACACTACGGTTTCATTATAATTACATTGAAGACTACGAACTTTCTCAGAACTGGACCCAACGAGAACAGCAAATTTGAAAAAAAAAGAACTTTAATTCAAACGGAGAAGTTAATATATATCTATAGTAACGTAAATTTGCAAGTAACGTAGCTATGCAACAGGCTCTTAAATTTATTTAAATCATTTTAATTAACACAAATATTTTCTGTGAGCTACCCGTGTTACTAATTGGTCATTGACATACATAGATAATGTGCCACAATGAAGTAATTAATAAATCACTTATTAATAAATTAAGTTCTGCCTTAAATTTTCACTCACCAC
>JAOCPS010380716.1:0-12350 GCA_025505425.1 Graphium colonna | reverse complement strand
GTCCATGGGCGGCGGTGATCACTTAACATCAGGTGAGCTGCCTGCTCGTTTGCCTCCTTCTCCATAAAAAAAAACTTATACCTAAAACTACATTTCAGAATTCAAACTCAACGTCCGGTGGCGAAAGCGTAGTCCTGTACTAAGCTTTAAACACAGACTGATTACCCGATCTCGTAAAAATAAAAAATGATCCATGAGCCGGATGGGCATGTAAAAAGTCAGTCCTACGCCTGATCTCTCTTTGATCATGTTGGAGATCTGTCCCATCGGGCTATAACAGTAAAGAAGCAAAAGTGCATCTGTACACACAGGTACGAATACATTTATGCTCTATAATATGTCCTGTCCAGTTGGATGATCCTTGAGTAGATTGGCCGCCGTGGCCGTAATTCGGTCAGGAGGCTTTATTTATTTACAAACGCAGACTCGTCAGTAACGAAACGCAGGCTTTACTGCGTTGTAAACAATTTAAAAGAGACCGATATAAAGAAGTTTGTAGGATAAAATATTTTTTCACGCTTAGATATAAAGAGCTCGGTGTATATTCAAAAAGTGTTCCTAATCAAATTGCTTATCCCACTCTACATCTTACAGCACAAAAATTGATATAATTCGAATACCATAAATTCACACGCGAGTATTATACTGTACAGTGTTACCATACCTTGTATATCAAGTCCTTCAAGCTGCCGCGAGAATTGAAGGGTTGTATTGTGAGGGCGTGTCCATTGCACAGGTGGAGCTCCAGCACAGGGTAGATGTAAGGGTGGTGCAGCGCCCGGAAGAGCTCGACGATCAGCTCACGGGAACGCTCACTGGGCTCGATGGGACACTTTGACGTCAAGGGCACCTGGATGTAGAAATGATTTGTTATGTATGCATATTTTAAGCGAAAGCAGGTAGAAAAAGGTGCCCTTCATAATTTGAGCGATTGAGTTTTTAAATTAAAGAATTATTAAATTTTATAGTAAAACCTTAAATTCAAAAATATCAATGGGAATCACTGGTGAGCTTCCAAGATTCCAAAACGGCTGGATCGGTTTCAATAAAATTTTCAGACAATCTTTAGACTGCCCTAGAGGGTAATCCTGTTAAATTTAGTAGCGATCGGAGCAATCGATTTCTTTTATGAGCAATCAAGCTGTTAAAATACCACTGCGCAGTTCGCTTCTCACAGCATCACTTTAAGTCCCGCCACATCTAAAATTTGTTTTCTGCACAGCGTCGTCATACAATATACCGAAACGTCAACAAGTTTGCACCGTGCCATTCAAAGAAGCATGAATGAAGCTGAGTAAATGTAATAAATTTTGCAAGGCTTACCAAGGACAGTAGCCTGTCAGCTTTAATGGAGTTGTCGCGTATTGCGAACCAGTGTTTGTATGGACGGGAGCCTATTGCACCCAGCTGCGACTTAAGGTCGTATCTGAAAAAAATCTTTGATGAAAATTGAGAATCTGATATATGCGAAAGATCACAGAGTGATAAATAAAATTGGAGTGAGAGTGCCGCCGTTTTGTCCGGAAGATCCAGCACTTTGGTTGGCCCAATTACAGGGCCAGTTCGCGCTTAGTTGCATCTCCCAAGACGTTACTAAGCTTTATTACGCATCGGCGCAGCTGGAGCACCAGTGCGTGATGTAGGTTAAGGACATGATCACCAACCCGCTACCCAATCGGGAGTATCAGAAGCTAAAGTCAGAGGTGATTAAGCGCCTTTAGCTTCGCAGGAGAAGAAGGTGAAGCAACTTCTCACGCACGAAGAGTTAGGTGATGGGAAGCCGTCACAATACTTGCGCCACCTCAAGACTCTTGCATGTCCAGCAGTTTAGGCAAATGGTGGAAGCGAGAATCTTCGCGATCTACACGAATCATGAGCGTGAGTGGTTTGCGTTTTCTTCATGCCGTAAGAATTGTTAACCGCGACAGCTTCGTTACCTGGACTTCATCTTGCAATTTACCGCTGACATACGCTACGTCCCAGGTCCTGAGAATGTGGTGGCTGATGCGTTATCCAGAGCTGAAGAACTCGACGAGGTACTTCACTATAAAGGTCTTGCTCCTTTACAGGACGAGGACGGAACGGAACTTCAGAATCTGTTGAACTGATCCATGGGTCCTCGTAAAACTGGAAAAGGCGAGATCTGAGCTTTTACAGACACCTTTATTTTACGACGTCTCTACTAATGTCGCAAGCCGAATCACCAAGCAAAAAAGACACTGCGTCTTCAGTCTACTGCATCAGTTGAACCACCTAGGTGCCAGAGTAACAACAACAAACAAGATTGTCAAGATGGGCCAGCCAATGCACTGATTGGCGTCACACCGTTCCTCCTTCCTCTCCTTTCTCAACGACATCTCGGCCATTTTCTTATGTTCACATGGACATCGTAGGGCCATTACCAATGTGTTTCGCTTTATATCTCACCCGAAACCTGCGCGCAAACCTTCATCGCAGGTTGGGTAGCCTGGTTTGGCTGGTCAGAGAAGATCACCCCCGACAGGGGACGTCAGCTCAAATGCGAGCTATTCCGCACCTAAATCAATTTTCGGCACTCAGGACCGTCCCACGACGCCGCACTATCCTGCTTGCAATGGCATGGTGGAGCGTCTTCATTGGCAGCTGTAGGCAGCGATAACTTCCTATAATAACACGCTGCGGTCCGAGTCCCTTCCTCTAGTACTGCCCCGCATATATACTGCGTGGAAATAAGACATCGGAGCATCACCGGTAGACCTGGTTTACGGAAAACTATTATGACTTCCTGGTGAGTTCTTTGCTTCAAGCAAAGGCTTCATGGTGCACTACACCTACATCGTGGCCAGGCTACGCAACCACATCTCCTAGCACGTCCCACATCAAGCGAGCTGGCGTGGCACGGCGGACCTTCTACGTGCCCAAAGCTCTGATGACTTCGGACTACATGTTCCTACATCAAGGTCAAACGAAGAAATCGAAAGCCGGAACCGCCCTACACCGGACCCTACAAGGTGCTTCAGCGAGATACGAAGTATTTCAAGGACGAGAGGTGACCATGGCCATCGACAGATTAGAACCAGCACACTTGGCTCCTACTTGTTCCAAAAATTATTGTGTAGTATCATAGTTTTTAGAGTTCCGTAGTCCACTGAAAACCCTTACAGTTTCGTCATGTTTCGTACTCCGCCGTTTCAGCATTGCTTGTTAAAAGAACAAAAATTAGTGGAGAGATGTATATCGATTTTTTTTTAATATTGGACGAATATTGTCTTATCTCCCCCTCTTAGATTTTTTAGAGAGAAAGCGATTTAAAAAAAATTACATACCCAACCGTGTAAGATATATTTGGAAAGGTCTCTTGACATGCAATAAAATTGCTTTAGAACGATGTGGACCAAACCCCTCATTCTCAAGATTCCTAATGCAAATTTAAAATTAAGATCCCCCACCAAGGGGGGGGCCCTTTGAAATATTATGAGAATAATTCTGGAAAAATATACTGTATAGATGTAAGTAAGTTTCAAGGAAAGCTGTAGCGGGCTCGGTACGTAAAAAATATTGTTACAACTGTAAGTAAAAAAAATAACTGTATGTTATTTTGGTTACGTTACGTTAGTTGTCTAACAAAATGTATGGCCGACCGTAAAATGGACTTTGATGATATGTATTATTGTCATGTGGTCGGACCATCGGATGGCTACGGAATCCTTTAATGCGGGTGCCCGGCACGCTCTTGGCTGTTTTTTTTTGCAAACACGACTTACCTCGAAGTCTGTGATAGATACTCTGTGCAGATCGCTAAAGCAACTGTGCTCTCAAAAGATTTCTCTCCAGACCTGCCGACAAAATTACGGTTTACAGTATATACAAAGATCGATAAGCGAGCAGGTGTTCATCTGATCTGTGACAGCTGTTATTGGGTATAGGGAGTATAACTGGTCCCTGTGGTTTCAACATCTTAAATTTTCCCCAGTTTTGCAAAAAATTATTTCTTTATTTATTTTTATTCAAAAAAACGCTACAAGCTCTATGGATTGTGTTGCTAGGGCGATTTACATACATAAAGTTCACTCGCACACAAACACCCAGATATGAAACAAGTATCTGTAGGCCATATAAATAATTTCAGGTGGGAATCGAATGCACGACCTGCGGCGCGGAAGTCAAGGGCTCAGCAACTGCGCAAACCGGTCATCCTGCATTAATGCTCTCCTATTGCTCATAGCGTAATGATATAGCCTTTATCGATAAATGGGTTAGCCATCACTAAACGAATTTTTCGTTTCGCACTAGTAGTTCCTGAGATTAACGCGTTCAACCAAACAAACAAACTCTTCAGCTTTATAATGTTAGTATAGATTGGGAAGAGAATAGGCAGGGATGAGAAGGGTAGTCTCACAAGTCAAGCATACCTTAGCACATATTTAAAACATCTTTTCATAGTTTTTGCTGCACTTCTGCTGCCGCGCTCAGCCAGGGAAGTGCCACCGCCCTCTATAGAGTCGGCTTAAAATAAAGTATGCATGACTTTTGGGGATGCCGGATGGCCATGTCTACCCTTGTATTTTCCCATGCCTATTCTCCCAAAATCCAAGATTGACAACGCACTTGCAACTCTCCCAATGTTGCGTGACGACGACGGGATCGCTTACATCAGGTGAACCGTCTGCTCGTTTGTCCTCCTAACCATAAAAAAACACGTTATAGACTAGTTTTGTTGTGGCTTACTCCCTTGAGTAGCTCAATAAATGCTTGTAGGGTTTTATGTAAGTTGCTACGATACTTACTTTGGAGAAGATGCTGGTTCCGAAGGCGATGATTTACCGGAGGTGCTGCCCATCAAGGATTTATTAAACAGCAGTTTGGCGAGGGAGTCGATCTTCTGCGCCACAAGAGGGGTTCGCTCTGTATTTTCCTCTGCAAGATTTCATTTAAAAACAAACCTGTATACGCATATATTAGGCGATTTATACACATTTTCGCTACTCAAGACTTATGTCGAATAATTTAATATCTTTTGTCATAAAATCTACATATTAAAAGTATTTATGAAATGCATCACGAGTTCGTCAGCACGTACTAGTCGATTGATAATCTTAATTCTTCTTTAATTGGTATTAATGAACAGATTTGTCATCAAGTTTTTGGAATAATGTAAATTCTATCCTTTTTCTATAATATAATCAAATACGAATTTCATCTATATTTATAATATTGCCATAGCTATATTTATTTTATATCCGCCTCTATTTAGTTATGTTTGGCTCAAATCGTTATTATTGATTTTTTATCAAAAATTTTATTACCCGTTTTTTATTTTTAGGAGTAAGATTAATTAATGACAAAATGGTATATGTTGTTACAATTACGATATAATTTTTTTTTATTGCAACCTCAGAATGTCACACTAATCACCCAAAGATATACAAAATCTAATTTAAAATATCCCCTTCTTCTGGAGCCGACCAAAAATTTTATTTTTCATACTTATAGCTTTCAATTCATAAAACGCTAGCTTTGATAAACTTCGTGATTCCGTGCAAGCATATATACTGTAATTTCAACCAGCATTGGCGATCGCCACGACTTTATTTCTACAGCGAGAGGACCTGGACCCATGATCGTGGCCACCTTACCCTCTATAATTATGACGGATCACTTTAATGACACTATTATAGATCACCTCAGAACTCCACACCATACAAGTATGTCCAAAACAGCGCAGCACACTACTAAAAAGAAGTCCAAAAGCATTGCCCCGGTCATATTGGCCTTACGGTTTGGGCATTAGGTTTTGCATAAAGAGAGCCCTAGCGCGCTTTGTCGTAGCGCTTTAACGATGTCGTGCTCTAAATCTCAAATTCTCTGAACCTATAGAGCTTCATGGAGCTATCGAACCCGTGGAAATTCTATGTTTCCAAGAGCTGAAGACTGTACGCGAATAAATTCACTCGTGGGGACATTTGATCAGGTTTGGGCTACAATCGCGATTGTCGATATTGGTCGGATGTTGGGGGCGGTGAAAACCACCCCGAAACGCGGGTGTAGCTAGTGTACGACGTGTGGTTTTACCGTGCTGTTAGGCGAGGACGATCTATAACGTGATGTATCATACTCCTACTTGTGTGTGTAGTGTTTTCGAACTTCGACTCAGTCGGAGGTTCCAGATCTCCTAACTCCCGTCCTTAAACCGACAACGAAAATTTTCGGTGGCGGTTATGTCTGGACGATAGTTCGAAACGTTTACCACCAGTGGGTTTGAATGATTGTGGGCTTTTTTGAAATACCGTATTGACATCTTTTTAAAACGTGAATAGCGTAACGTCGAGAGTCAGCAGTTCCTAGTTGCCTTGTGCAAAATTTATTTTATACCATTTGAAATTTGTGGAGAATGGTTAGCGCTACATGTGCGAAGATAACACTAGTATATGACATTATCGGCCGTACTCAGGTTTTGTAGAACAAGAGTTTGTGTCTAAGAGACAATTTGATCGACGAGCCTGTTAGAAAGTAAAGGCGGCCAGAAATAGAGATTTTGACTTTTTTTCCCATCGATTGATCGAAGACGGAGATTTGGTTCAGCTGCCTGTTACGCTGAGCATATGGGTTGGTGTGGGGATTCCCTGGTTTGGTTTCGACCCAAATAAAATTTATTGCTACACTCTTATCTGGGTCAACCTCTATTCTTCATTTACGAAGCCGCGCATTGAAGGTTGGCAGTTATTATTGAGGGGTTCCTATTTGAACATAAGAGAGCTGTGTCGTCCGCGTACGATATTTGGATCTTTAGGGATATCGCTTGTGTATAGCGAGAAGAGAAGAAGGGAGAGAACTGAGCCCTGAAGGAGCCTTGTCAGGGCGCTGTGAGGAGAGCGTACCGTTGATATCTAAAGGAGCGGTTCTACAAAAAGGCTTGAATGATATTTACAAGTCTATCTGGAAGTTTAAGTGTGTACTGTTTGTAAATCAAGCCGTCGTGCGACACTCTGTGGAACAGCTTTGCGACGTTAAAGAAGAGGGCATCATTGACGATTTTCGCTATCGCCGTAACCCGTGTCATGCAGTTCACGGCTCTGCATAAGGCTATTGTCTGAGTCGGCACTTTATTATATATGGGCCACTAAGGGGTATCAGGCTACCTACAGTGAAGTGGGGCTCAACATCACAGGTAACAAGCACGAAATTCTAAAAGCCTAGATCCGCTATACTCTTGGGTCACTTGTCGGTCTCGTGAGGATGCCAAGGAGTCTGGCCTACCTACGACGACCTCGAGCCTGGAAGGAGTAATCCTAGGCTAAACACTGCTGAGGGTTGTGGTGAGACATATAACATTGGAGATATCTTATTTTATGAGCAATATACAAGGTGACCGGTGACACATTATCTAAATATATTCAACTTTAGATAATGTTTGTTATGTTAATAAATTATCCAACACATGATCATTATAGCGGGCACGACGTGACCTGAGTGAGATTCAAGGCAGAGGCGGGGTAGACAACCTGCCCCGCGTACACCTGATGAGACGCCGCGTCGAGTATCAATATTTTATTTATTAATTGGAAAATGCCCCTACTTTTGTTAGATAAATATGATGACAATCGAGTACCGAGAGCTCTCCTTTAATATCGTTAGTAGTAGTTATATATATATATATATATATATTCTAGATTTTTATTCTAGCACGAGTAGTTCTTTCTTTCTACTATACGCCTCTGATAAATTGGATAAAGAGTCCCTACAAGTGTCGTCGAATATGTTGCTATATAAAACCAAATAAGTTAATTATCAGAAAACACACAATATGCCTCATTCAGTAATGCCAATATTAATGCTAAATTAAACCCCTTCTGTTAACTTTTGTATGTTAATATGTTTGTTACTCAATCAAGCAAAATCTAATAAATAGATAAAGATTAATTTTAACGTTCGATTACTTAATATATTCGGAAATATATATTCAATGAAACATATTTGGTGAAGATTATCTTCAATATTTTCGTTGTCCTACTACGTCAAACGAAAGAAGGTTATTGACAAACATAATATTAATATAAATTATTAGAACCTTCTCTTACCTAGCCAATAACTTTTTATCTAGATGACGAGTGTCCATAGGCGATAGTTTAAATTAACACCAGATAAACCATTTGATCGTTAACCTTATTCTATACAGTAAAGCACGCCAGAATTCAATCCAAAATGGCTGATAATGATTAACATAAGTAAATTAAATTGTGATTTTTCAAAAGTTTTGATGAGTTCATTCACAGATGTAATTTTGGTTGAGGTTGAGGTTGAACTCTAATCATTCATAGATGAAAATTGGTTGATTTAAAAATTGGTGGTGGTCTTTTATAGTCCCTAGACAGGTCATTGCTTTCGCAAAACATGACATAGGCTGCCATTCTCACGAAAAGTTATAATAAAGGGTAACCGTAACACGAAGTGAAATCACGTCTATATTTTGAAATCTTGTTGCATTCGCTTGTATGAACTTTTAACAGATGTTTGTTAGTGAATTGGGCGACCACTAAAATCGTATTGACCTACCTTCGCTCTCATCCCGATCGGTGGAAACGGATCGCATCTTGAAAGCGTTCCTTCTGTTCGCTGCCGCTATCGACTCAGGGTTAAGTTCTGCCGCCGACTGGGCTCTTCGGCAGGCTGCCTTCTTCTTCTTCTTCCTGTAGCTTGTTCTAGAACGTTCTTGATAGAAGCGGTCGTGTCCAGTTGTTTCCGCCTCACGCTCGCGCTGCTCGTTATTAGCTTTCATATGTTGGTACAAGTTGAACATTTTCCACACTGCTAAGCACTCTCTTCTTCTTTAAAGACTGTTTACTGATCCTGGCAACTTTTGCTTTTTCGTAATATATCTAGGTTAGGTTCACTAAATACACGTTAACAAGTCTCGAGTAGCGACGTTACAATACTGTACGCACGGGCTAATTGAAGACCCGCAAGTTGCGGCTTTAGAAGACGGCACGGGCCACGCGGTGACCATTTTACGCAAGGGCCGCTTCAGACTTGGATTAAGTTATTACGCGTAAGATTTCTACAGAGAACTAGTGACCTATATCTTATATTCATTATGATCGGATTATACAAAGTTGAGGGGTCGAAAGTCAATTATGTCTATATCACGTGGCTTTTGCCAAATAATTCTGAATAGGATCCAATCGTCGACATGTTTTAAGCACTGCAAGCTCTTACTATACGCGGTCAACCTTAAATTATTCTCTGAAGTAACTAATTAAACCGGTATTCATTTAGTACAGAACGATCTAAATAGACTAGAACAGTAGCTTACAACAAATGAAAAACTATTAACGAAAAACAAAAATGTAATTCCTGCCCGTTTAGATTTATATCGTTATAAATTAACCTCAGAATCTAATACAAATTATTATATATAGGCCTAGAGATACCTGTGGAAATCCAGTAAAAATTTACTATGATCTTTAAACCATCGACGTTCTCTATACTTGTAGATACTATACTTGTAGATGCTTCCACACTTAAGAGTATTTATACCGGTGAGATTAAATGTGGGGCATTATTGTGTCAGATACTATAACCTTTCGAACGCCTTCTGGGACAACACGATCGAATAACTTATATCATATTTCAAAAACCAGAACTAACAGTGGTCAACGCACACCCATTTACAGAACGTGCACCATTCACAATAGAATTCTTAATTATGCTAATATGTTTTCTTGCTCTTGTTCCGAGGTTAAAAAGATGCTTTACAGTTTGAAGTTCGTTAGTTAAAATGTGTAAACAGTCCTAATTAAGATTTTGTCACATATTTCATACTGTTTTATGTAAATTTACATCTTTATGATCGTTCTTAGTCATTCGATGTCATCACTATTATAAAGTATTATACCCGCTACAAACATATATACCTTTGCAAAATAAGAGACATGTTCTCAGTGAGACGTTTTCCAAGGTAACAATTGTAATTACTATAGTACCTTATATGTCATTTTTTGGCATCTACTATTTCTGTTTGTTTCCTGTGAAATAAAATAAAACTGCTTTAGTGTCCCCAAAAAGGCGATCATTCGCATCTATCTAACTATAGGCCGATTGCCACTACCTCCTTGTTCTCAAAAATTATGAAGTCGATCCCCGACCCGTTTCCCGACCGATACGACGTAGGCACCATCAAAAAAGACCCTATCCCTACCTTAAGGGTCGGTAACGCCCTTGGAGGAGGATTTACCTCTGGTATCGCGGGAGTCCATGGACGGCGGTGATCGCTTACCATCAGATGACCCGCTTGCTCGTTAGCCTCCTTTCCCATAAGAAAGAACAATCTCAATTTTATTTCAATTTATGTAGGATAATATCATTTATAGCCCTCGAATACCATTCTTACGCGTAGGGGATAGCCCCTGTGCGCGCGTGTGATAGAAAAGAACAAAAAAAAATCTGATCAATATATTCTTGCAACGACTATATGCTTGATGACGCGCAAGGACAGCGTAAGAGAACTATGAAGTTGCTGTATGGATTTTTAAAAAAAAAACTCTAAATAATGATGTTGCTAGATTGAATTTTGATGATTGGCGCAGCTGCCAAGCCGTTGGCTTCCACCTCGCTGGACGTGAGTCCGATTCTCACTCAGAACAATTATTTGCATGGTGGCCTACTGCTTGTTAAACGCCCTTGCAGCACGAGCCATAGATAGAGCTTACAGGGCAGCTATTTAAAAAAATATAATTGGACTATATCTTCCCTTTCCTATCCTGATTTCTGCAATGTGAATTTTTTGTTATTGTTTTATTTTTCCTGCAGTAAAACCCCAAAGGATTCCCAACAAAAATAAGTATATAATACCTATACATTTAAATGAAAATTAAAAAAAGAAAATATAATTACAAAATACATGGAATCCCGTTAAATCGCGGATAAAAAACCGTATGTAAATTAAACAATACAGATTGCGCCCCGTATCCGTAGCAATATATGTTATTGCCAACATACATATGTCGTAGTGATATGGCTTCCATATAACACACTCTAGAGATAGTACGCCTTGAAAACAATAAAGGGCAGCTCGTAAATCTTCGACAGAAAACTGTGCGTCACCTGCTGTTAACGCGATTACGAAGTGGTACAATCAGATACGTACATACGAACCATATTAGGCACGTTTTACTTTTTAAAAATAATCTTCTGGATGTAAAATCAAAAGCAAAACAACAAAAACTTAAACAATTACGCGGGTAGTTTTTTTATGGAAAGGAAGACAAACGAGCAGACGGTTCACCTGATGGTAATCGATCCCGTCGCCCATAGACACTCGCAACATTCAGAGAGTTGCGAGTGCGTTGTCAACCTGGGATATTGGATAGGATAGGTTTATTGGATAGGATTGGGCGACGGGATCGTTTACCATCAGATAAACTGTCGGCTCATTTGTCTTCTTTTCCATACAAAAAATATTCTGATTTAAAAAACAAACTGTTGGACCTATTTACGTGAAAATTATATGAAACCACCTTGTAACTATACCTTTCAAACGAAAAAAGAATTTTGAAAATCGATTACTAACTTACAGAGAAATCCGCGAACAGACACAAAAAAAACAGTCAAATTGAGATCATTTTCATTTTAAAGTAGGAATATCTTACAAAGTCAACCCATTTGAATCGGCCAATAATTTATTATATATATGAAGGAGTAACATTCAAAAAATGAAATGTTCAAAATGACATACAATATTGATCGACGCTACACAGTATCGATGTTTTTCTTCGACAACGAAAACCTTTTGGCTAAAGGTTACCGTGAATTAAACATCAGCTTCCCAGAAAATGGAGCCGAAATACAAGTTCGCGCGTTTCCTTTTTATCGATTGCACTTAAGAGAGAATTCAGCCGCTTTTTAACCGATCTCCGATGAGAGATGGAGATGATCCATTTTTAGTATGTTCTCGCCGAACTCAGTCATTTACGATTTTAAAAATTGTTTTGAAATTTGAAAGGATATCATTCCGTAATGGTCCCATCAAAATTTCCGAAAAATCGGTTTTGTAGTTTGCTTCTTAGGGTTCCCTAGTCCACTAACCCTTATAGTTTTGTCATGTCTGTCCGTCCGGGCTAGTACTCCGTTTATGCACCGATTGTCACGAAAATTGGGTGGAGAGATGTATATTGAAGATCCAAAGATTGCTTTTGTTTCGAAATAGAGGAAAAATATTATCTTTCAAATTTGTTTTAGCATAACTAAAACGCTCAATACAATTCTATAAGACCGTTTAATTAGCAATATTCCGCGAAAAAATCCCCTATCAACCTGCAAGCAAATATATGAGCGCACGCATAAGCATGCGTTAGGCACCTCCCTCCCTTCCCACA
>JAOCPS010380605.1:0-12350 GCA_025505425.1 Graphium colonna | reverse complement strand
TTGCTCCGTGTGGGAATCGAACCCACGACCTGCGGCGCCGCAGCCAATGTCTTAGCAACTGCGCCAACCGGTCATCATATTTTTGAAGTCATACTTCTTTTGGCGCGCTTGGGGAAAATGAGCGTATATTTTTACTAGTTTCATTAGCTACTCAAAATGTTATGTCATCTTTTGTCATATAATGTATATGATATTTAAATAAACTTTATTTAACTATACAATGCATTATAATAAAACTTTCAATTTATTATATACCCTTATTTCTATTATTAGTGTCGTTTCTATCTACAAACGTATGATAACGCGAAAGATAAAATTTTTAGAAAGATTTTTATTATGTTATGCCAAACAAATATAACTTGTTATGTGCGTCCATAAGTACACACACACTTTTTTGTATATTTTAGAAGATTTCTCAGGAAGTTATGAACAGATTTAAAAAATTCCTTTTTACTTGAAGGAATATCATTTTGAGGTGACCCCATATAACTTAGGTGGAAATTGGTCCAAGTTTCTTTATCAAATCAAAATAAATGAAAAAATGTTTCAATAAAATCCACTTCTAAGGAGCTTGAACTCATTTGAAATGTTTTTTATAGAAAATCTATAATATAAAAATGAATCATTAAATATGTAGGTCAGCGCAAATCCCGAGAACAGCCAAACCAATCTCAATAATTCTTTTTAGAATATTTCTTGAAGTACCTGGGATGGTTCTTATGTAGAAAAAAATGACCTAATAGTATCTGCTAACCCTTGGGTAACAGCGTGGTGCGCCATTAGTCATTATATATTTTTACATCTCAGTCATCTCTGACTAAACTAATGCAATAAAAGTTCTGTAAATGATGCTGACATCTTGGCCACTCATACTTAGCATATAGCAGATACAAGGGGCTATAAAAAAGTAAGAAAAAAAGCAACTTAAGAGACCAATGAAACATTTTTTAACAAACCATTGAAGAACTGACCTCAACCATGTTATGTTTGATATAGAAGCCAACCTATTTTTTTAAAAATGTTTTATGAGGCTGAAATCTGCATACATTTAATCTTTTCGAAAATCATTCATAATCATACATGTCAATCAAAGTGATAAACTATCTGTATGTTAGTTTTATCCAAATCCATTTATCCCTCTTTGAGTGATGAAATTACCAAATATCAACATATACATTTGATTGGTGAGTCGTCTTTAATTTAAAACGAGAGCACTTGATACTCAATTGTCATCATATTTATGTAATAAAATTAGGGGCATAGTTTTTGCTCAATTTTTCCAATAAATGAAGTAGCGGCTGTGATCAGCTGTTACGCGCGAGGCCGTCGACCCTTCGTGTTATGTCTCGCTCTGGCAACGCCGAGTTCGCTCGGATGAGCGTGAATTACGTTATATTTTTTTAACTTTAAATTATGTTTACTCGGTGGTAAATCAATATTTATTTTTAATACATATTATTACATTTAGTCTTTATATATGATCCCCACATATAACATCTTCAAATATTGAAGGTGACTCGCCAGTTACCCTGTATACACATATGTATCATTTAAACATACATATCATGAACTTTAGATTATGTTAACTCAATGGTAACTAAAGGTTTTTTAATATTATTTTTATTCTTCACATATGATCCCTACATATAAACTCTTAAAATATTGAAAGTCACTCAACGATAAAGGTAACCTAACGGTAACCCAACAGTAAATGTAAGGTTTACTATGTACATATCAGTTTACCCTCTAAAACAGCATAGACATGACTTTGTGCTGTGTGTTACTCTAAAAGCAATACATGAATATAACATTGCAACAACCACAGGTCATTTTCTGTTCTATTATTAAGGAGTTTTATTGTCTATCTCCAAAGATCTTGATCAAAATTATACACCAAAATCTTTTGAGGAAATATATGCATTTTTATTATTAAATTTATATCCCATCCCAGAAAGCAGCATTTGAGAAAATGGCAGACATAAAAACAATCATGTTATGTACATGAGTGTTGAGTCGCTTTCAATAATCAAGGTATGTTACATATAGTTTTGACTCTTATGTTATTATGACCTTCAATATTTTTATAGCTTTGCACTGACAAATTAAACATTAATTTATAAATTTATATATGAACTGCTAAATTAGTAAAATAATAATATTGACATAATATTAAACTTTAAAATACACACATTAACCAAGGTTTACTTAAGTTGGTAATTGTTAATTATATTATAGAGTTAAATATATATATCATAAGATAGAGAATAATTGATAAGATATGTCTAAAGCAATTTTAGGGGTCGGTATTACTTTTCAAGAAAAAAGTATTGACTATGTTTGTTATATGATGAAAGAATACATGCAATGATTTCAACTATGGTATGTACAAATTTCTGTTGTTTTCCTCACAAAATAATTATTTTCGTCATTATTCAGGTTAAATGTGATACTTCAATTAATCAATTAAAAATAAGTGAAAATTTTTTGTAGGGAAAATTTATCATGTCCACATAATTAACAATTACACATATCTCATTGAGTAAAGCGCAATTTAAGTATAATAAACATAATGTAAAATAATAAATGAAATATATTTACATCCTCATCAGAATCACTCTCATCACTGCTCCCCGAGCCAGATTTATTATCTTCCGACTCCTCTTCACTGCTGCTTGGACCATGTTCTTTTCTCCATCTGAAAATTTTAAATTACCATGATTGTTTATCCCACCAACATTTCATATATGGTATAAAAACATCAAGTAATTGAATATTAATGAAGCTACATCAAACTTGTCAAGATGCATAAGACTTCACTTTTGAAGTATTTTCACATTATTATTTTTATACTGGTATTCCACTACCACTTTTATTGTTGGGGCTCCATCAAGTAAAACTTGATGATTCTGCCAATGTCAAGCATAAGTAAAACAAGTGTTATAATATAGAAAGTTGTTGAAAAAAAGTCTACTTTACTGACTAATTGTCAGTAAAGTAGACTTTTTTTCGGTAGGACTATAACGCGCGTCAGTTTGAATTACCTAATCAATGGACAAAACAACAAAATTAGAAGAGACAGTTGAGTTAAAGGGAAAACAGGGGGGAGGGGGGGGGGGATTGAAAGCCTAATATTATCAAAAAATATAAATTGATGAACACTTTTACATCGGTATTAAGAAAACAATAACATTTAGGCGTAAGTTGTTGACAGGTACATATAACAACACATAGAATCATAGTTGTTTAATATTTGACATAACTAAAAAAAATAACTCAAGGCAGCAGAAAACAATAAAGTTGAAACATTGCTTTTTGCATATTTACTTCCATTTACTTTCTACTAACAACAACAAAGTCTTTATTACTCAGCTATTGTTACGTATGTAAAAATATACTTGCTTTTGTTTCTGTTCCTCCAGCTTTCTCTGTTCTTCTAATTCTTCGGGACTGGTGAATTTGCGGTTGCGTCCCTTATGGTTGGTGTATTTACCTTAAACATATTAAAATTACACATATAGTAATTCAGGTTAACATGTAGACCACATTCTCAATAACATAGGACGGCATTGAGACCGTAATAAAATAAATCAAGATCAAAGTAGACTTACCACGTGGCATAGTTAGAGCTTTATTGATACTTGCTTATATACGTGTCTTAAAATATTTTGTTGAATAAGAAACGGTGGATTGATTGGATCGGAAAATAGTACAACTTAGACAAATTTAGCTTTGACGTCTTTGTCTTACCGGATAAAGAAGTAATGTTGCCATCATCAATCAAAATATAGTTTAATTATACCATTGAGCATTCCTATGCACGGAGAATAATCTTCACCTCTCTACTATTATGTATAAAATTAAATATTACTCTACTTTTATCTATATAATTTATCGACACATCAAGACATGGCTTCAAAATCTTTAGTATTGTACGAATTAAGCAGTTTTAAATAATTTTAATCAATTATTTTAATTAGCCGTTTTTTAGTTATTGATTTATACTGATGTTTAGGCCAATTTCGAGATAATATTTAAAATGTTTAGAGTTTATGTTAAATCTATATATTTTAGTCAACATCTGAACTATTATAAACTTCAAATAAAATTTGCCTTAACACTCAATTTCATAAGTTGACAATATTTCATAGGTGGACAAATGTAGGATAAAGTGTACGATAGTTACAATGTTGCATGGTCAAGAGTACAGATGGCGCTTTCTTAAATTACACAAATTGTGAAACTGCCATCTATTGTGTCTCTTGAACATACAATTACGTAATTATCATAGACCGTAAATTTATATTGATTATAAGTACATCATATTTCAATTATTTATTAAATTTATTTCCCTTCACCTACATTACATTGATACCTGTGCAATTTCTTTTATTCATTTTTTTTGACAAATTGGTTAGCCTTTTGAATCTCTGAATGACTTAGTAGAATGTCTCATCGCACTTCGTCAATAATTACATATTCAAGAACTTAGAGTACGTACATAGTTAGAGCGCGCAGTAAGCCACATTTTCGTGGTAAGCACGAGCTCATCACTGACGACATGGAATAATGCAACTTGTGTGATGCATCTGACCAAAACATTAATCCCTGCCTTCACGTATCACAGACATTGATTTTCTATCTTTTGTTAATTGTGTCGTAAATTTAACAGATACATTTTAATAGAGCTGTTGATGGTTTTAATTATATATGAAATTTTAACATATGAGATAAGGTTTCCACCGAAAATTTGGTAAGATATCAAGAAAATAGGAAGTCAAAGCTGAACATTAGTTCCGCTAGCCAGGGGACAAATTTTTATTGAAAATTGCTTTTTAGTAAATTTAGACAGGACTTTTGATTTTGACTTGTAATTTTAGCGAAAACTTTTGACTTTCTATTTTGGAGTAGTATGATTATTGTAACCAGCACAACTAACGTTTTTTAAGCAATTTGCACGGATTAAATTAATTATAGGGCAAAAATTAAAAATATTTTTTCACCAACTTATGCTGCTAAGCAAGGGGGCTTTATTTTTTTATAAGTATGCAATATTATATTGTTAATAAAATGTTTGAAAAGTCTTCGTTAAAAATTAAACCTCAAGTCATGTACTTAATCGTACTAGTGACCGCCATTTAGCCCGGCCGCGCACGTACGGTTTGTTGCAGAGCAGGAATTGAAAAAGTGGAGAGGATTGCATACAAAAAAAAACATTCCTATTATACGGAGAGCAAACGGGCGTATGCATCTTTCCCATATTTTTTTTCTTCTCTTTATTGCATTTACTTATACGATTTAAAATAAAACTCTCGCACTAAACGCTTAAAAGAGGCTTTGGTAGAGGCTCTGCGTATGTCTTCAGGCAAAGAATTCCAGAGCAGTGTCGCCAGTACAGTGAAAGAGTTACAAAAGTTAGTTAGTTTCGTGTTTCCATTTTGTATGCAAGCAGAGCATTCAGTCTCGCGGATCCGCCATTTTGTCTGACTCCGTATAATCGGATTCCGTGCGTTTGTGGCTGGCCATAACAGAAGAAACCATAATTAATGAGTGTGTGCTAAATGTTTTCTAACTTGAAAATACTAAATTAGCCTAATATATATCGAAAAAAAAATATTTTGAAATACGATTCAGTATTTCTGAGGATAAGCGTATTTACAATGACATTAATAAAGTATGCATGACTTTTGGGGATGCCGGATGGCCATGTGTACCCTTTTCTTTTTCCCACTCCTATCCCCTCCAAATCCTTAATCCTGACTCTCCAATATACCCATCGTATCTAATTTCCCAGGTTGACAACGCACTCGCAATTCTCCGTATGTTGCGTGTGTCCATGGGCGACGGGATCACTTGCCATCAGGTGAACCGTCTACTCGTTTGCCTTCCTTTCCATAAAAAAAGACAACTAGCTTGTCACGTAAATTTTGTAAATGTCATAAGCGTATAACGAAGGGGACCGGGAAGGCCATGCTGACCTCAGGATGGTCTAGTGCCCACCCTGGAAAATAACCCTAGATACGTCCATGGTAAACGTACGTTATTGTTTAAAAAAATATTTTAATGTAACAATTAACACACATTTATAAAATGAACTACATAATTTTTATTTCAAACTAGCTGTACCGGAAACTCTTCGTTGTAACATATGAAACAACGCCATCTATTGACAAGTAGTGGTAACTATTTGGTATAATTGGTAAATTATATAATTGGTATAATTGGTAACTACCATAAAAAAGCCGTTTTCTTGTGGTCGCGGGTATGTTTCTGACGCAAGAAATAGATAAAAACAGTTTTTAAAGCGGGTTGTATATAGTGTCAAAATTTGAATAAAATCGATGCAATACTTTTTGAAGCGTACATAAAGCAAAGTAACATTTTTATAAATATATAGATTTTAATTTCTTTTACCACTGGTATTTTTCGTTATTGGTATTCTTTAAGTTACACAATGCACGACAACGATATCTATACGCAGTGACAGCGGAAGCTAAGAGATCGCGGGTCATTGACCCTAATTATGGCAGAGTTCTCAACCTACATTATAACATATTTTTTTGGAAACTACTGCGGTAACTAAAAAAACATATATATAAAAAACAATATGAATAAATTGTTTTACCCTTTGTTTCTCCTAGCCTTATTCCTAATTACTTGGTATCGATTTCTGGTCCCACAAAATATTACCTGAATATCAGTTTTACTCACAGCGACTGGCATCTGATCCCCGCAACCCTTTATGGGTCTCGATTCAAAGGATGGATAAGTTGAAGCATATTTAAAAATAGATAAATGTATAACCACTCTCAAAGTTGTTTTGACAACCAGGACCGTCTTCCGCTTATCCTTGAAGCTTTTATAAAAAAACTTCAATATGAACCATTGTAGTTTTAATATTTTATTTAGCGGGGTGTCTAGTATTTTTAGAATCACCAAGTATTTTATACGTTTGGTATCAAAATGGCTGTTATGAAACATTCTTTATTACTATAATACCGTCAAATCCCAATCTCAGTAAACAATTCTTAACTCTGGCATTGATTTATCCGTCTCACTTTGTTTTAAGTGCTAAGGGGTAAAGCGCCTGCGTGGCCTTGTGGTTTAGGCCCTGCGTTACGAACCCGGGATCGTTTGTTCGAGTCCTGTGGGAGACAATGACTTTGTGTTGTTGTTTCTTGTTTGGGTTAGAGCAATGCGGGTAAATCACACGATTGCCAGAACAGTAACTAGTTTATTTTCACAGAAAATTACAAAAGTGTACTTCGAAACATTTCTGCTCAGTTATTTTGATTTTAAAAATAAACTGCTAATCCAATTTTTATAAAAATTCTGTCGGACCATTGTGGAACCCTATCATATAAAAAATATTTTTCCAAATCAATTCATAAGTAACGGAGACATGTCCCAACATTTCTAAATTTTGTTATTTTTATTTAAAAAACAAACATATTAACCGATTTTTTTTAAAACTTCATGTGACTATCTACGAAGAATGTTGTCATATAAAAAAGATTTTTTGAAATTGGATCATAAATGATGGCGATACGCACAAAAATACACAAAATCAATTTTGTTATTTTGATTTAAAAGTAAAACTACTGAACAGATTTTCCTAAAAAGTTTATGAGACCATCCCGGAAGAATGGTCTATAAGATAAAAAAAATATTTTTAAAATCGGTTGATAAATGGCGAAGCAGTAGTATATGCACCACCACAGATAAAAAAATATATGTCAACATTCGAATTGAGAACGTTCCTACTTTTTTGAAGTCGGTGAAAAAAGAAACTATCGAATCGATTTTCATAAAAGTTAAATGAGACCACCTTGTTATTACATCCTTTCAGATAAAAAAGGAATTTTGAAAATCGATTCATAACTTGGAGAGAAATAAAAAAATATAGAAAACAAAAACAGGTGGTAGAGCATAACATCCTTTCACAGCTTTTGTTGCACTTGTACGGCCACGCTCGTCCGGGGAAGTACCACTGCCCTTTATAAAGTCAGCATAAAATAAAGAATGGATGACTGGGGATGCTGGATGGCCATGTCTACCCTTCTCTTTTTCCACTCCTATCCCCTCCAAATACTCCCGACCCATCCTATGCAACAAACCTATTGTATCCAATTTCCCAGGTCGACATTACTTACCATCAGATCATCCGTCTACTCGTTTGTCTTCCTTTCCATAAAAAAAAATCTAATTGATGATGACGACATGGTAATCATGGTATAGACTAGTTTTTAATTTAATATATTTCTAAATCTATATAACCAATCATAATATAACTTTTCGGATTCCCATATAAATTATAACTGGGCCAAATTTGACAACTTCGTTAAAAACTTCTTAAAGAGGTGTAAGAAGTTTTTGCTTCACGTATCCTAAAAATATAACAAAGCAATCAATTGTAAGCCGGCGGAAGGTTCGATTGCCTAATCCGTCCCTGCCAGTGTGTTCAAATTAAACCAGAATCAACACACCTCAGCGGATGTACGGCGCAGAAACGTTTCCTCTTATTTATCTCAATCGATCGGATTGATATCTTTGAATTGTTTTGTAGATAACAATAAATACTGGGCGTTATATTGCGTTCCGCAAATTACTGCCATTAAATATGTAGGTTTTCTACCGACTTCGAAAAAGGAAAGAGGTTTTCAATTTGATAATTCGGTTTGTATGTATGTTTGCTCATTTCTCCTAAACTTATAAACCGATTATCAAAGAATACAGTCACGAGGTAATCCTATATAATTTTTATGATTTTTATATAGAAAAATAGCAGACGGTTCATCGTATGTTAAGCGATGCCGTCGCCCATAGACACACGCAACATCCGGAGAGTTACGAGGGTGTTGTCAACCTGGGAAATTGGAAAGAATAGGTTTATTGGAAAGGATGGGACGGATTTAAAGGAGGATTTTAAGGGAGGATGAGAAAAGAGAAGGGTAGATATGGCCATCCGGCATCCCCAATCCTTTATTTTATGTCGACTTTATAAAGGGTAGTGGTACTTACCCGGGCGAGCGCGGTCGCAAAAGTGCAGAAAAACCGACGAAAACATGGTATGCTTTAAAAGCAGCCTATTTGTAAATGTCCCACTGATGGGCAAAGGTCTCCTCTAGACAGAGGGTATAGGACATAGTCCACCACGCGGCCTAAGTGCGGATTGGCAGACTTCACATATCTCAGAAATATTATTTATTAGATATGCAGGTCTCCTTACGATGTTTTCCTTCACCGTAGAGAACGTGGTAAATCAGCACTTAACATTGCAATTAGAAAATTAACAACTTCATTGGTGCTGGCACCGGAGGCGCGGAGATCCAACTCGGGTTCGCTCGAGTAAACAGAGTTGAAGGCGAGCGCCCGGACACGGAGCTACGGCTCTGTTATGATTTACCACCTCAGTACATTTTCCATTTTTAAATAAAAAATAACTAAATGTTTTCTTTTACGAGCGTTAATTCTAAGGCGTTTGAAGTTGTTTTGTGTTAAAATATTGATGTTCTTGTTCCGCAAACTACGGCTATAAATTAAAAAAAGGTTCTTATAGTAACGACTTATTGTCTACGAGCAAACATACTAGATGCACTTATAGTATATATAAAATCGTACTTAGAAAACCGGATACTATGAACAAATATCAAATCATTACAATTATTGAATAATTGTAATCATTCGTAATAACAATGGCGTGTTATTAACACGAGAGTAATAATTAATGATGAGAAAATGGATTATCCTGTTGCGAATGACCTACAACCAGATGCCAAAGACTTTGTTTAAAGTTATCTACTTTAGTAGTCTAATAGTAATAACAATTTTTTTTACAGCTTTTGCTGCACTTCTATGGCCGTGCCTTCCGGAGAAGTACCAACGCCCACTTTTGGAGATGCCGGATCGCCATGTCTACCCTTTTCTTTTCCCACTTCTGTCCCATCTAAATCCTTAATCCCGACCTCATCCAATCCAATAAACCTATTCTATCCAACTTCCCAGGTTGACAACGCACTCGCGACTCTTCGTATGTTGTCTGTGTCTATGGGCAACGGAATCGCTTACTACCAGGTGAACCGTCTGCTCGTTTGTCTTCATTTCCATAAAAACAAAACAAAATTGGTCGTGGGTTCCAATCCGGAACAATAATTTTGTGTTGTTGTTTCTTCGTCTGGTTAGAGCGATATGTCTTGATCATCCAATTGCTTTAAAATTAGAATGGTGCAAGAACAGTGTTAACTCTATATAACGACACTAAACGTGCTGTACATTTTATGGCGTTATAGAGCGTGATCGTTCATTAAAGTGAATCATTGTATGGAAGGAAAGCTCAACCAATGAATGTCATGTGAAGTAGACGTTTTAGGGAGTTTGTCGTTAATCCGAGTGACGTTACATGGAGTTTACGCAGTGTGTTATTTCTTAGTCTTTTTAACAGTCCATGGTCATGACTAACCTTGATTCAAATTTACTAGTGAGAATGTGTAATGAATTTAACGCTTTTAGCTTAATGCTTTTAGCGATAATATAGACAATTTAATAATTATTTGCTCCACTTCAAAACGAATGTCTCAAATTCAAAATGAATATACTCAGAGATCAGCCAACTGCGCAGGAGATATTATAGTGCACAAGTGTGCGCAAACACAAGTGCACTCTCTGTGCACATGGATAGCCCGATGGGACGGATATCCGACACGTCCGGAGAAAGATCAGGCGCAGGACCGACTTTTTACATGCCCATCCGACGCATGGATCATCTTTCTTTTCAGGCAATCGGGTGATCAGCCAGCATTGCCCTGCAAAGTTATTGTTCTCCCACGGGATTCGAGCCCACCATCTCCACTTTACAAACCTAGGGCCCATACCACTAAGTTACATTAGCGGTTAGTTTATTTGTACTATAGTATTATCCGCACAGTTAGTGGATCTCTTGGCATTTGTTACCCAAAGTCGGTTAGGAGGACATTTTTATTCTTAGCTTAAATCAATAACACCCACGTACATTTTCTCTGTTCTCCCTCTTTTATTTTTGTTCCGCTCCTATTGGCCATAGCGTGATGTTATATAGCCTAAAGCCTTCGATAAATGGGCTATCCAACGCTAAAATAATTTTTCAATTCAACCAAACATACAAACCAAATCTTCAGATTTATAATATTATTCCGTTTCACCCACATAAAGGAGAATGCCCATTATGATATGGCATACCGTACCAAGTTGCATAAAGTTAAAACTTTTTTTTTAAACTTCGCTTATTATATTAACACCTACAGAAGTTGTTTTTGTAATAAAACCCGGGTTTCAAAGTTATTTGATAAAATCGAATAATCAATTCATAGAAAACAGTTTATATTGCATTCAACATCTATATGACCGATAATGTAAACGTCATGTATGTTAAGCAAATTTGATACTTTTATACTTTTAAATGCCCTGTTCAAAAATCAAATCCATGGCGACGTAAGTCGTAAAAAATATGGAAATAAATACTATATAATTTTGATCTTGATGCATGAGACTTTTTGGTATCCTTTTTGGGCATTGTCCTTTCCCCGTTTTTGTAAAATCTTGCACTGTTCCGCTCCTATTGGTCATAACGTGATGTATTTTTTTTATAGAGAGGGGAGGCAAACGAGCAAGCGGCTCACTTGATGTCGAGTGATTTCCGCCGCCCATGGACTCCCGCAACACCAGAAGAGTTGCAAGAACGTTGCCGGCATTTGAGGTAGGAATAGGGTCTCTGCTTGAAGGTCCCTAAGTCGTATCGGTCCGGAAATACCGCTGGCGACAGTTGAAATATAGCCTAAAGCCTTCGATAAATGTGCCGTCCAATACTAAA
This sequence comes from Graphium colonna, assembly GCA_025505425.1. Lineage (NCBI taxonomy): Eukaryota > Metazoa > Arthropoda > Insecta > Lepidoptera > Papilionidae > Graphium > Graphium colonna. The sequence continues at coordinate 508 of JAOCPS010380605.1, read as the reverse complement.
AGAATTTTGCAATTCGGACCAGTGGCTTTATTAGCGCCTTCAAACAAACAAACTTTTAGCCTAATAATATTAGCCAATTCATTTACTATGTGCGGCGTACCCTCGACACCGAAACCTGGTGACGATTTGACGAATCTCTTCTTTCACGTCACGAAACACAATCACTTTTGCTGTGATTTATTGAAGCCTCGAGCACCACTGACACAAAAAGACAGTGAAACCTTTTAAAAGAGTCCGCCATGACACATGCTTTGCCCATTGCATCCAAGAAGATTTTAAATCGACGATTTATTCGGCTCGTTGTTTTTTGTTACTAAAACCAATATATACTTAGATTTTTTCAATAGATCTCTTAACTAAAAAGCAGGATCAAAACCTTCTATCTAAGTGATTTTGTAGGTCGCTTTGTCTTTCTTTTTAAGAGGTGGTATAGCATAACAACTTTTCACAGCTTTTGCTGCACTTCTACGGCCGTGCTCGCCCGGGGAAGTACCACCGCCTTTTATAA
>JAOCPS010380495.1:0-12352 GCA_025505425.1 Graphium colonna | reverse complement strand
CAGCGTTCATGGTCACGGGTAGGAACCATGAACGCTGTAAAGGGTTCGAAACGTGGGGTGATAAAATTTAAAAATAAACCGCGATAAAATCCGTAAGTTGTATTATTTAAAAATGTCTAATTTTCGCGTAAGTCTCAAAAACAAAATTAAAATTTAAGAAATAAAAAAAAATGTATTACAACCAATTCTAAGACTTCATAATAATCGGTTAAATTATTTCAGAAAAGTAAATTTATATTAAATATATTTAATATAAAAAAAGATTTTTTATATTAAATATACTTAATATAAAAAAAGATTTTTTATATTAAATATATTTACTAATACCTAGATGCTATTACTATATTTTATTATACTTAGCAAAAGATTACTTTCTATATTCCAAATAAAAACACATTTTTCAACACTCTTCTTCATCTTTTATAATATACTTGACTCCATCATTATTATTCAACACTCTTGAATAACCAAAATAATTTATTAATGATCCATATTAAAAACTTGATTATCCATTTTCTAAAACAAATATAAAAGTAGTGATGTATCTATATACAGATATTTAGTATGATCTTCACTTTCTTACTTTTACTATCATTAAGCTCACCGCAAAGATTTAAACTCAATCAATCTCATAAGATGAAGGTTTTAGTACCTTAATTTTATCAACTATTTGTATGACACCTTACTACAACATACATTTGCAACATAAAAATGCCAAATATTTCATTTTTAAAAATCAAATTATAATCTGGACAGGATTTAATACCTTTTCATTGCTTCCCATTTTACATTACAATATCTATACATAGAATTTTACTTATGTATTGAAAATTAATATAGTACAATACCCGCAAGAAAATTAACACATACTAATCTTTCTTTCCCCTCGGATATCCGCACATACGGATCCGTAGATATGGGACATCACTAATTTAATCTGAAGTAAATGCTACAAAAAGCAACTATGATACTCTATTGAAGGTTACAAAGGATAAAAGATATTTAGGTATTCAATTTTAATTTATTGATGGTACTCGTTTGTCAACATATTTATGTAATAAAATTAGGGTAGGATATATAGTTTTATCTGACATTTGTGTATAAATGAAATGTGAAGATCAGCTGTGCATCCGACATACGTCGCCGACCGCCCGAACCGTATCCACTAGAATGGACATGCGTTTCGTAATTAACTGTCTACCTTTTGATTAAATTTACTCAGTGACCAAGAAATATTTATTTTTAATATTACTTTTATTATTCTATGATCACTGCATACAACTTCCTCAAATATTGAAAATAACTCACCCTGTACAAGGCAAACTCATATTATGTCTTTTTAATACTCACGAATCAGGCTGCAGTCCCAACTGATTAAGCTGAGGGCTGGTGGTAGATTTGGCCGTGCCAGGTGCTCGGCTGAACTCAGAACCGTCTCCGTCCTTATCTAACGAGGGCAACTTCCACTGAGTCAGACGCGATTGCTGGTTGCCACTGGCACCGTAGGCCTGCGATGAACAAGGAAATGTAAGATTGATGACCAATTAACTCAGTTGCCGAGCCCTTGGCTTCATCATTGCATTCATTGATTTGATTCCCAAACGGAACAATTGTTTCTACAGGTAATTGATTCAGATGTAGGTATGTTGAGTTTATGGATGTTAAACACCCTTTGCAACACAAGCCAAAGAGCTTAAAATAAGGGCAGCATTTGTAAATAAATAAAATAAAGACATTTTTTTTAGAAAATCTATACAAAAGGGTTATAACATATGGTATGCATATATTTTTTAATATGGTAAATTTTTAATCTATTAGGACCTATTTTAAGTCATTTAAAGAAATATTCATTGATCCCAAGATGACTGGGTATAGTTCCGATTCTGGTATAATAATGAATAAATAATAAATATTTTAGTAATGCTATTACATTTGTTTTTGTTTTTCAGTTTTGGAAAAAATTACAATTTCTATAGTTGTTAAAAAGTTCATTGATCACCAATAAAATTCATTGGTGATCAATGAACTTTTTAACAACTATATTTAATATATCATCCAACTTGTAATATAAGATAAAAAAAATGTTGCAAGATAGTTTTAAACACATTCAATATGACATCACTATAAATTTAAAATAATCTGCTATATTTAGCACACAAATTGGAATGTTATCATGGGACCTTGAAACAACTTTGATAAATGATAAACAAGAAAACAATAAAACTTGACAATCAACACACATGTTATCTATATATTTTGACCACCTCCATACCCTAGTGGCGTGGGACCTTGCTTTGTAAACCAGAGCTTGTGGGTTTGAATCCCGCAAACAATAACTTTGTGTTTTTGTTTCGTGATTGCCTACAAATAAAAATGATCCATGCATCAAACGGGCATGTAAAAAGTGTCAGATATCTGTCCCATTGGGTTACGAGAGTAAAGTAACAAACAGTGCACCTGTGTTTGGTCATATATTTGTGCACTATAGTATGTCCTGTGCAGTTGGCTGACCTTGGAGTAGATCGGCCACCATGGCCGTGGTTCGGTCAGGAGGACTTATAAAAATTCTAAATTCAAAATATCTTTATTCACATAGACGCTTACGAGTTCTTATGAAACGTTAAAATTTTACAATAGTAGATATCAATGTTCGTGATGAAGCTACCGAAATGCCGGCGGAGAAGAGCCGGCGAAAAACTCGGCAGTTGCTCTTTTAAAATAATGTCGGGTTACAATGATTTGTATTACAATTATCTGACCTACGGAAATATCAGCAGCATTAATCCCACGCGTTTAAGTCGGCAAAGTATTCTGCGACGGAATAATATTTTTACTTTACGCAGGTCTAATGGTAGGTTTAGTACAGATGATTTTTATATATGTATATAAAACTCACGGGAGGAGTGTCCTTGGTTATGCTCATATCACTGAAGTTGTTCTGCAAATGCACAAGAGGATCGTGGCTCTGCTTGAAGAGATCGGCCCCTCCGGCCTGCTGCTTCATGTATAGGGCTTGTTGGGTCGCTATTTGGTTCTATTATGTAAACACATTTATTTAGGTAAAGTAAAATGCTGTTTTAAAAATATCCCACTGCTGGGCAAGGACTACTCTAGAACAAAGGTGTAGGGCACAGTTCACCACATCTTAGAAAATTATTTCTTAGATATGAAGGATTCCTTACGAGAGTTTCCGCACTAACCATTGTAATTAAGAAATTAACAATCTAATGTCAATTCAATTTGCACTGAAGATTAAACTCAGGTTAGCTTCAAATCGAGTGCCCAGGTATTTATTTATATTTATTACTGTTATAAAGACTGATGACATATTTTTCTTCTAAATATCTTCTAAGTGCTGATATTTGGAAGTTTTTTTTTAATGAAATGGAAGAAAACCAAGCAGACGGTTCACCTGATGGTAAGTTATCCCGGCACCCAAATGCACACGCAACATCCGGGGACTCGCGTGCGTTGTCAATATTGGAAATTTGATAGAGTAGGTTATTGAAAGGATGGGTCAGGATTAAGGAAGAGGGGAAACGAGTGTAAAAAGGGTAGGCATGGCCATCCCGCATCCTTTAAAAGTCATGCATACTTTATTTTATGTTAAGTCTACATCGGTCGGTAGTACTTCCCCGGCCGAGCGCGGCCGTAGAAGAGCAGCAATTTTAATATAGATAAACCTGTGACACACTAGAAATATTGCTGCCATAATACAAATATACAGGTAGTAGATATTAATATTCTCCAGTTATATTATAGGTAGCTATTTGTGTATAATCTGTTATAATGAAAATATTAAAAATTAAACTTCGATGAAGAAAAAAATATACATATTTTAAATCTTTTTAAGGTGAAAATTCATAGAAATTTTCAACTATTTTTTATGTATTTTTTTTTTATTGTTATAGAATTGAAATTCGTTTATGAATGTTGTGTTTACCTGTTACTTAAATATAGTGCAGGTCAACTAAAAATGTCCATGACCCCTCACTATATTGCTGAGCTATCAAATCGAAAAATGTACTTTTTGACAGATCTTTGACAACTCGAGGTTAAAGTCATGCACATTCTTAGTTGAATAGAATAGTGTGTACATATATTGTTTTACTTAACATTTAAGTTAACATAACCTTTATGTAAAAATATTTTGTATGTCATTGTTTTGTACATGTGTAGTCAGTAAGCCTTAATAATAAATAAATAAATAAATAAATAAATAAATAAATAAATAAATAAATAAATAAATAACTAAATATGATGACACAATGTTATACATATGACTAGTAAGTATCTAATGACATTAAAAGAGAGCACTCAGTACTCAGTTGTCATTATAATTATGTAGTAAAATTATAGTTTCCTACCAAATTTTATAATAAATAAATGAAGAGTGAATATAATGCCTACACTACAGTGAACATATGTCCAGTTGGCATAGTGCATTGACCCAAAAGAATGTTTCACTTTTGTAGTAGAATTATGATTTAAAATGTGCAACTTATTTTTAATAAGGAAATGATGACAAATGGGCAGATGGTTTGACTAATGCTAAGTGATCCCGTCGCCCATGGGCACGCACAACATCCGGAGTGATTAAATGGGGTATATTAGGTATGTTGCCTGTAATGATAATGTAAGGTATGGGAATAAATAATTAATAAATAGTGGATAGGACAGGTTGCGGACATATTTAGGCAAAGAAGGGATAAAATAAATGATCAACTTACTTGTAATGCTGTAATTTGTTGCTTTGCCTTTGTTATCTGCAGAGTGTATTGCATGGCGAGAGATGTATTGCCTTTGGACAATGCTAAAGTATGTTGTTGCACCAATTGCTGCAGGACTTTGATCTGTAACAAGACATTAAAAATGTATATTTTCAACCATTTTAGACATATGTTGTATAACCAAATTAAAAAAGAAGTTTAAATAAATTTTAAAACATATTAATTTGAACAATATACAAGTGAGCAATTTAGCTACTTCAAAGTAGTATGTTTCAATCAAAGGACAATGCCCAAGTTGCATCAAGCTCAAACATATTTTTTTGGACATCAGACAACTTATTATATTAACTACTACAGAAGTTACTTTCGTAAGAAAACCCCGGGTCTCGGAGATATTTGGTAAATTCGAAAAATTCGTTCATTGAAAATAGCTTGCTACTGCATTTCACATCACTATGACAGAATGCACAAACGTCATGTAGGTAAAGCAAAATTCATACTTTTATACCTTAAATTTATTTCCCTGGTTAAAAATCGAAGCCATGAAGCGTGATGTCGTAAGAAATTATGAAAATAATTACTATGTATTTTTTAACTTGATGTATAAGAATTTTTGGCACCACTATTGGGCATTGTCCTTTAGTGACTTGGTAAACCATTTTTGTGTATTAATGGCAAATGATAGTATAATTTGCCATCAATACATAAAAAATGAAGTAACATGATGAAAATGCAATGTTATAAAGGTATTGTGAGACTAAGTAATTTTTTGGGGGATTTTTTCTATTTAGCACAAATTGGTGAATTCCTTGTATACATTTGAAAATAACTTTAACCCTTTGAACGTTTTTGAAGAATTCTGTGCACCCCTTTTAAACTGCCTTGTCTTACATTATTTAGTGCTTTCCAATATCTTAAACCAAGCAATCAGGTGCTGGGACTAGCCAGTTGTCGACCTTCCAGTTAACCTCAATGGAGAATTATGCCAATCTTATTTGTACTTTTCAAATTATAATTTAGTATATATTTTTTTCTATACTTTCAATTCTGTTGATATCAGTGGATGTGTTTGTTGTCAGTGTTTCTAAATGAAAATATATTCTCGGCCCATGACTCGTGGCCATTAGGCTGTACAATATTATCAAAACATTATTTATTATCAGAATCCAGTCTGTAACCGTAATTAGGTGTCTGGCTTTCAATAACAGTCGTCAGTGTGAACAATTTCACTCATTGAAATGCAAATTTCATAAAAAAATACAATGGCGCGCTCATCCCGCCTTTTCACTCTCGGTCGCTGCGATAGACGAAGGATTTTTTTAGTGTCTTCGTGACATTCGAAAGGTTAATGGGAATGGAATGTATAAGTCTTCCGTTGGGGTAATTTTTTTTTTATATAGAAGGAGGCAAACAAGCCAGCCATGGACTCCCGCAACACCAGAGGAATTACGAGAGCGTTGCCCCCTTCGATGGAGGAATAGGACAAAGAAAAATAACATTAAAAATACCAAAACACACCTGCTGTAACAGCTGATTTAGCAGGACCAGTGTCTGAGGCGCCAAAGGCTGATTGAGGATCTGGTGATTCAGATATCCTGCCGATACGGCCATCTGGATTTGTTGCACCAACATGCGCAGCTGGGCGGTGCTTGGTTGACCGCTGTTGCTGCTTCCGCTGTTAACAAATAAAATATAACACATATTATATAAAGCGCCAATAGTCTAATGGTTAAGGACACGGACATTGGATAATGTGGTTGAGATATGTTCACGACTACTCAGGAACCATATCCTAGCACAAGCCTAGCATAGTTGGAATGGCCAATAATTTTAGTAAAATTTCAAATATTTAGCTAAAAGTTAAAAAAAAACAAAAATACATTATATATTATAATTGAAATGGTACTACTTATAAAAAAAATTACAATAGTTTAAGTTACTATTAAATAATTTTTAGATATATTTTAAGGTTTCCTGATGAAAATATTATATACACTACACATAATTATAATAACTACTTTCTTTGACAGGAATTACACAATAACCAGTACAAAAGTGGCTTCACCAGCCCTGACTTGACACAATCTATTGAATAGAAATATTCTGAATATGATTACAAAAGACTATTATTGCAAACAAAAGAAAAAAAAATCAGACACCTATTATAGATTTCCTTAATAAAAATACTATGCAGAAAGTATAACAATTATTTTATATAGATTTTCTTTAAAATTATTCTTAAAAAAAAATCTAATTGGAAAGCACCCAATTTCTGTAACCATCTCAAACTTGTACTTTCTTTGCCTAGTATAGAAAGTAAAGAGTAAAGGACAAACAATACCAACTAATCAAATCCAAATGTCACAAAAATCATAATCAAAATATCTTTATTCAATGTAGGAGTGATATCACTTGCTTATTGATTGTCATAAAAAACTACCACCAGTTCGGAACAAAAGCCACTGACCTGAGAAGAACCGGCGTAAAACACTCAGCGGGACTAATCCTTTTTTTATTGATATTTGTAATAAATGTGTAATAACAGACAATTAAATATTTTACAAAGTGTTTCTTTTAACTTGAAAACTTTAATTGGTATATGTTCACAGTGACATTTTTAAAAGGAAGAAATATACTTTTGTATGTGTTTTTTTATTACATTTTCAACTGACATCAAAAAGGGTTGTCAATTTTTTTTTTATGTTAGTACGCAAATTTCTCAGCAAGTTACAAACTGATTTTCAAAATCCTTTTTTTTATTTGAAAGGATATATAGTAACAAGGTGGTGACATAAAACTTTTATAAAAATCATTCTGACAAATTTTTTTTTAAATCAAAATAACTGAAATGTTTGTCTCATGATCACTTCTAAAGCATTTGAAGTTGTTTTTGCTGTTTTCTGTGGGAAAAAAACAATTTTTCTCCCATTTAATTTATTTTTTTATCTTCTTACTGGATCCCATACATTTATTTATTTATTAACCTATATTGCTCACAATTTGTGGTATCTGACTTACAATACACTATTTAACATAAATTATTTTTTCTCAAACATGCTTGGAAATGTGAGCATTATTTTGACAATCTTCTTCAAGATAAATCAAAATTGCCGTACTGGCCAGATATATGCGGGCAGCGGCCGGCAAAAGTTGTATGAAAATCCATATCTGTCGTGTTTGCGTACAGCCTACCTGTAATTTAAAAATGGAATGACCTTTTATTTCGAAACATGGCTATTAAGGACGTAACTAATAAAAGGTTTTATTTAAATTTCGAACTGGCTTCCAAATAGAAAGCTTTTTATTGAAAAAAAAAATAAAGAAACATTATGGCACGTGAAAAATTGTTATGGTTCGTTATTCGTCATTGAACTTAAAAAGTAAAATTGTGTTTTTGATGTCAGCGCATTGTTTGAGAAAAGTACTATATATATAATCATGTATTATTCGCTCAACTGTTTTTCATGCTGTGACTCCATTATTATTTCTTAAAAATGTTATATGAATTCGTAAGTGTGAGATTTGATCGACCCACTTTGATTTTGATTCATCAGTTATTTTGATTTTAAAAAGAAACTGTGAAACCCATTTTCATGAAAATATGTGACCTTGTAACACTTGTAATATATCGTTTTAAGAAAAAAAAAAAGAATTTTGAAAATCGGTTCATAAATTGCGTAGAAATTAACAGACAAAAACATTATATAAATAAATGAACAAACAAAACAAAGGAATTGAAAATCTCCTCCTTTCTCTGAAGTCGGTTGAAAAAACGCTGAAGTTAGACCATTGCGGGACTCCTTATTTTTTAACCGACTTCAAAGAAAAGGAGGTTGTTGAACACAATACAAAACATTGGATGACATCATCAGATTACAAACTAGGCATGGGCCGTTTCACTGTTTTTTCACTTGCCATAGGTTATATAACGTTATCGTTGCCTATAATGACAGCGTTATATAACCGCAAGTGAAAAAAACAGTGAAACGGCCCATGCCTATTACAAACATCAAACATCCCAAACCTTGGTCAATAATAATAATAATAATAATAATTTTTATTTGCCTTTGAACTAGTAAGTCGTAAGGTGGTTTACAATGTTTTAGCCATTGCCATTGCCAATGGTTTGCAAATATGTAATTTAAATTTAAACATAACTTATTTACATTACGTACAATTCGAAATTACACTAATTATCATTTTTATAATAAAATATTATATATAACATGTCATTTAGAAATGTTATTGATTTTCATTACGGTTCAAAAAATATTTTGATTAATAAAAAGTTGTGTTTTAAAAGCCAGGTACGTTCACTTTTAAACTTAATCAATGGTTAATCTATTATTTTCGCTGTAGTTAATTGTGAATTCATTTGCCCATCTAGTAGCAGTTTTTTTTAAGGTCTTTGTATTATGTTTCATCTAAAATAATTTATTTTTCTTTTTTTATATATAATTTTGACGCTGTTTTGCGAATTTTCACATTTCGAAAATAAATAGGCATTGTAAGGGTAGAACACCTAATGATTTAAATAGGGGCTTATATGATGTGTAACGAGGTACATTATCTGATGCACTATTTTGGAAAGTCAGAAAACTTCATTTACATTTGTATTACATATTTCACCAAATCGCTATATCTAAGTACTGATTTATTATATAAGTAATGGTCTGTAATTTCAGTTTGCCTTGTAGCAACTTTTATTTAATTTGCACAGGTCAAAGGTATTTTTTTTGTTTTATTGCATTTTTTTAAAGCCCCCGAGTAAGCGTCCGAGGCCTTGGGAGCCAGGAGTGCAAGTCCAAGGAGCAGCAAGCCTTCCGGCCCGCGCGGCGGATACGATGCAGGGCTCCGCCGCTCACCCAGATTTGGTGCAGAGGATAGAAATCTACCCTCCGCGGCCTCTCCACGCCGCATTCGTCGGCGGTGCGGCCTCGCCAAGTCGCGGGGAATAGGAAGAGCGGCCTACGATCTACCAAAAGTCCTCTGTCCCCGCGACTGCCTCTTGGTTGCAGAAGCCAGGGGACAGTGGCCGAAAGTTCAAGGCCACCTGGCCCGGCCTGGACGGGCCAGGGGTGAGGCAGACGTATCCACCATCCACCTGACCCCACAACCTCTCCATCAACCGACGCATCAAAGGTGGACTACACGAGCCCACCTCGAGCGGCCCTCTCGATTCTCGGCCTACCGTTCCTCACCGGTCGGCCATGGGTTCTCCTTAGTTTCACCGCTGGTTGCAACACCTCGGAGCTACTAAGCCTCCTTGCCACGACAAGACGGGAACCAGGTCGGAGGAGGCCTTCCATATAAGTTGTTCATCAACTATTATGGCCAAAAATGTCACTTGATTTGCCGTACATAGCAGTTGTCTTTTAAAGTTAACGTGAAATGAAATTTTATTAATATTTATGAATTGACCTATATTTGAATTAATAATTAAATTATTGGTATCTAACCATTTTTTTTACTGAATTAATTGAATTATTTATGTCAGTTACATGATAAGATAATGTAAGGGTATTATTTGCGATAAGGAACTTTGTAAACATACGCCACAGTTAATTTTTACAAACGCGTAATATAATATTTTTTCCTCATAACTTTTGTTAACACTCGATAATATTACTGTGAAATGCAATTTATGGTTATAATTTTCCTTAATAGTGGATTCTGTATTAAATCGTCACTAATTTTATTTGTGAACGATATTAATTATTGTTGTGTTGATTACATCTTATGCGCAGGACATAAAATTGTTTGAAAAAAAAAGAAATAATTTTTCCTCTCCGCCTTATTCCCAAATTATAAGTAATTTAGGAATAAGGCTAGGAGGGAAAAGGATTTGTTTGCTAGGTGGGTCGGCTTCTAATACAACCAAATATTACCTTAATATCAGCTTTTTACACAGTGCGACTGGCATCTGACCCCAGTATCCGAAAGGAATAAACTGTGTTCTATTCTTTAACGATTTTCAAAGATGTTCTTGACAATGGGACTGACTTTTTACATACCCATCTGACACATAAATCATCTTTCTTTTTAGGCAATCGGGTGATCTGCGCGCAATGCCCAAACCCAACCAAGAAACATCAACTCAAAGTCGTTTTCCGCGGGATTCGAACCCACGACCTCCGGTTTGTAAAGCAAGTGCTCATTCCACTAGGTTGCGGAGGCGGTCCAAAATAAATCCAACATGGAAATTATGACCGACCTTTTTCTTTAAGGAAAATAAGCGATTGTGAACGGCTGACGTTTTTGAGGCGCTGATCTAAGGGTATTGGAGTTTTCGGTCATGAATGTTTATTAACGATTTTTATGAAAAGGAAGACAAACGAGCAGAAGGTTCACCTGATGGTAAGTGATCCCATCGCCCATGGACACACGCAACACCGGAGAGTTGCGAGTGCATGTCACCCTGGGAATTTGTATTCAATAGGTTTATTGGATAGGATAATGGGGATTAAGGATTTGGAGGGGTCAGGAGTGGGTAAAGAAAATGTCCATCCGGAATCCCCAAAAGTCATGCATACTTTATTTTATGCCGACTTTATAAAAGGCGGTGAAACTTCTCCGGACGAGCGTGGCCGTAAAAGTGCAGGAAAAGCTGTGAAATGATTTTATGCTCTACCCACCTATAATAGACTAGTTGGTCCCTCCGGTTTCACTCGCGTAAATCTCTTATTAGTCATAGCGTGGTTATCCAACACTAAATTATTTTTTCAATTCGGACCAGCAGTTGCTGAGATGAGCGCATTCAGCCAAACAAACAAACAAACACTTTAGTTTCATAATATTTGTACAGATCAGTAATAGAAATCAGGGAAAAATGTTGTGTTCTGCATATGTGAATATATTTTTGTTTCGCTTGTTTTAATGCTGATTTTGTCAATTATTTTGGCATGAACATATTTTTTTTACATTACTTTTACCACTTTTCCTAGTTTCATGTTTCCGAATTTCACGAGTTATATTTTTAAGTCTGTGGATAGAAAATTTTAAATTAAACTCCTTTACGGATTTTATCCCGGTTTATTGTATATAGCCGTGGTAGCTCAGTAAGAGCCGTGGCAGCTCAGTGTCCGGGCACTTGCCTTCAATTTTGTTTACTCGAGGCGAACCTGAGTTCGATCCCCGGCACCAATGAAATTGTTAATTTTCTAATTGCAATTTTAAGTGATGACTTACATGAGCTCTGCGGTAAAGGAATACATCGTGAGGAAACCTGCATATCTAAGAAATAATATTTCTGAGATATGTGAAGTTTCAATCCGCACTTGGGCCTCGTGGTGGACTATGCCCCATACCCTCTGTCTAGAGGAGGCCTTTGCCCAGCAGTGGGACAATATAAAAATAGGCTGTTACTTTTTATTTTTTTTTATTTTAAAATTTTATCACTCGACGTTTCAAACCCTTTACGACCTTTGCGACCATGAACGCTGTAAAGGGTTTGAAAAGTCGGGTGTTAACATTGAAAAATAAAAAAAAAGGAAAAAGTAACAGCCTATTTTTATATTATCCCACTACTGGGTATATAATATATATAAGATAATGTTTAAAAATAAACCGCGATAAAATCCGTAAAGTTGTTTAATTTAAAAATGTCTAATAGTCGCGTAAGT
>JAOCPS010380386.1:0-12352 GCA_025505425.1 Graphium colonna | reverse complement strand
GATCAGCCGGCATTGCCCTGATCCATCCATCCAAGAAACAACAACACAAAGTACTTGTCCTTTTGTGGGGTTCGCAACCACAACCTCCAGTTTATAAAGCAAAGGCCTATACCATTAGGCCACGGAGGTGGTAAGTTAGCGTATGTATAAAATGATAGCTACATAATAGTAGACAACAGTCTGATCAATTATGATTATCTATTGATTAAAAATATTCAAAAGCAATAATCGGTATGTCACAAATTGCCTATTTTCATTCTCCCTATATGACAACCAAGTAGTCAAACAAATTTTAGAAACTTTGTTTTACTAAATACAGAATTCAGAAAAAAGTTTATAAAATGAACAATCTATTATACCGTCACATTTTGTAGTGTTTATGTACCTTATTAATTATAGCTACAATGAGTATAACAAATGTATTTATGTGGCTTTAACCAATTACTTTATTCTTTATTGAACAGAGACGTAATACAGATTAACAAATAAAAGATTTAAAATAAATGTACAAAGGTGAGCCTCACCCTATATAAGGTTCTGCTATGGGGTGGGATGTCAGTCTTTTTAAAAAATATAAATTTTAATGTATTTGGATTACAATTATTACTTTTAAAAGTTAATGTGTCCACGTTGAGGCTTCGGTCTGAACTCACTGTTCTTTGCAGCGCGAAAAATATGTATCCATTTAATTGATGTTAATGACTTTCCAGATTTCATCATTTGAATATGAATTATAAGGTTGAAGTAAACACTTATTGGAATGACATCTGAGATCTCTGTTTTGAAGTAGATTTATAATGAAATGCTTTAGGTCGTAAACATCTTTTAACATGTTAACTATAAAATAATTTATTTTATATGGAAAAGGGTAATAATACATTATAACCATTCTCTACCAACTAACCCTAACTAAATACCAGAATACATGTTGTTAGGACACAAGGTAGATAGATGTGTACACAAGAGAAATTAAAAAAACATAGTAATTATATTTAAGCCACTAATAAGTAATCATTACTTCAATACTTTTGATACAATATACAAAGAGTTTACATGGCTAAGTCTATCAAGATATGGAAAACAAATTCTTGCATTATTATCACAAAAAAAAAAATATAAAACATGCATATATTGAATTTCACAAGTAAAATTGTGTAAAAGTAAAATGTTATTGTTATTTTTATTAAAAGAAAATGATAAGCAAGGTATTATGATATTGTTTTGAATCATATCCATGTAAACTTTAAAAATACATCTAGGATAAGTAAGGGCAACTTTATTTTATGACCAATGTCCATTGTGCTATTATCTATATAGAGTTGTAGTATATTATGTGTTACATAGTTTTGGGGCGACATGTGTACTTTGTGATTGGCACAATCATTGCCCTACTGCCCTTTGACTCATTATTTGGTGTTGTTGAATGAGACAATAGCGGAACACAGCATTGTGTTATCTACAAATATAGAGGGTGACTGGCGAGTCACCTTCAATATTCAAGGATGTTATATTCAGGGATCATATATGAAGAATAAAAATATTATAAAATATTTTTTATGGAAAGGAAGAAAAACAGGCAAACAGTTCACCTGGTGGTAAGCAATCCCATCGCCCATAGACAAATAGACACGGCGTTGCCGGAGTGGAGGGCAGATTGATGACCTGCCGAACTTGCACAGATAGATTGCAGATAATTTTAAAAAGAAATAAAATATAGTACAAGGAGTATCTTAGACTGCTTTATTTATTTTTTTAATTTTAAAGTTCTATACAGAACAATTTAGTGTGAAAGTAAATTCATGCAGGTGAAATCATTGGCAACGGCCAGTTATGTGTATATTTCTGATCTATACTAATATTATTGTTAATGAAATGGTATTTATCAAACACTCAATAAATTTGATAAACTCTTTGCATGAGCTTCAAGTGTCTTTTAATTTAAAAGCTATAAGACCGTTTACGAACAGCATTTGTTGAGTACTCCTAGCATCCTCAGGATGTTGCCTCAACTTGTTAGGGGATTTTTCACAGAATATTGCTAATTAAATGGTCTTATAGAATTGTATACAATGGACTGTAGACAATGGAATTAATTAATTTAAAAGCTGTTTGGCAATTAATTTTTTCCACATATTTAACTTCTTTCATTGAGTAAAAGAAAGTAATAACATTAAATACAATAGAATCTATTGAAGGTTTGTCTTAATTTTACTTATTTACACTACTACATACAGATATATTGATAGTCAAAATGATTTTAGTACATTTTTGTTTGCCCAAAGTTGTTCTATACAACAAATGGAAAAAAGAGTTCATATTAAATTCTGCAAAAAAATACGACAAAAGATAGTTATAAAATATATGGGACATTGATATAGAATAGTTCAACAATAATAAGTTTAAAATTTAAAAATGCCTGAATTCTATAATGAAACAGGTAATTTTATCACTCAACGCAAAACAAATAACATAAGGTGCACGTGCTTGCGTCAGAGTAGAAACGTGTAAAACTAAAATCTAGCAATTTATAACTACTACGACGAAGTTATTTATAGACCAAATTTTTTAGCCAAAAAAAGCTTGTGCATTATACAACAATAGAACAGCTCTACAAAGATTTCAAATTACAGTTCAATAAGCAAATTACTAAAAGCTAAAAAATTGTTTACCTTGATAATGTTAGCCTTGTGTTGTCTTAGCAAATCCAGGTGATGGGGTATCGCAACTTCATTAAACTTTGTTAAAGATAGTTCAACTCGCTTTAGAGGCAGCTTACCAACATCGTCCATGATAATTTCAAAATCTTCAGTCCTAAATTAAAATAACTATTTGTAATTACATTTTAGAGATGTTATAACTAAATTAAATTGGTGTTGTTTGTTGTTTAGATTTGACAGCTGATCTGTTACGTAGAATAGAATAGTAGTAGAGTAGACTTACAAGTAAAATAAATGTCACATACCCCAAAGTACAATCGAAGAAACAAACTGTCGATTTATAATTTCATATTTCTTTACGAAAAGGATCGATTATTTGCAAATATCAGTATTAATATACCGAATATCATTTGGTAATAAACTTTTTAAATTGATAGATTATATGTATATTAAAGAACTTGTAAGGAAGTAAGAATAAAACGTTAGTAAAAACGCGGGCAATAAAGGAATTGAAAAATTGGTTGCCTGTGAAGTCAGTTTAGGGACGATAATATTACGTGTTAACGTTTATAAGACGAACGACGACGAATTTGACCAGCTCGACATCGGATGCGGTCAAATGAAAAACGCTGGTAAAGGCTTGCCCCAGCTCAAAGATGAGAACAGTATTCCATGTGTGACCGGACTTGCGCTTTGTAAAGCTGCTATGGTGAGTCGGCTGGAAATACTGTCTCGCTCTGCTGAAGACGCCCAGTTTTTTGGTCTCCAGCTTGGCATTATGAGTCAAGTGATCGCAGAAATGTACGCCACTAGATTAGACAATATCGAGTATTTGGATCAAAGCTGTGGTAACCAGGGAAGTGTTTTTAAAGTGAGAAGAAACGACGGAAGGTTTCTTGCTAGCCGTGCACGCGCAAACTTCTGCCTTCTGTAGTTTAAATTGGACTAAATTTTGCCGACCCCAATCCGAGATTTTTCTAAGAAGTCTCGATTTCAGATACAAGATTGTTCCAGCGCTCGTCAACGCGGTCTTGAGAAATATTCGTTCAAAAGTTATAGAAGGTGTCTACTGTCCTGTCATCTGCATAACAATTAATGTTGCTGATAATTTCATATTCATCTCTCGCTAGTAGTTCAATATGTATTAACTTTATTCAATTATGACCATTATGAATGCCGAAATGACATAATTGTTTTATATTCAGATGAAATGTCTAGTTTTTAAAGAATGGACGATAAATAATATTGAAGCCCAAAATAACCTTCGAGACCATTTTAAAGAAATAGATATACTTATTGTGGCGTCGCAATACCTCTTTTGTAATATTGTATTTATTCGTCAAAATATTCATTTATATTTAAAAATAGTGAGACATAAATTTAATACTAGAAACAAGGACAATCTTACTACCCCAAGCTTTCGTCGACAAAAGACAAATAAATCATTAATGGGCTAAGGTATACGCATGTATAAAAAAATTCCATCCGTACTGGACCTACCATTAGACCAATTTAAGTGCAAAAATAAATATTCACTTTTGCGAAAGGCTTATTATACCGTCGCAAAATATTTCGTCGATTTAAATGTGTTGGATTAATACTGTTGATTATGCAGGACATACGAGATAATTATAATACAGATAATTCTAAACCAATATTATTTTAAAACTGCTGAGTATCTCGCCCGCTCTTCTCAGTAAAATCTGCCTGCCGAACTGGCAGTAGCTTCATCAAGAACATTAATATTAGATGTAAAATTGTAATACCAATGGAAAATTTTGACGTTTCGTAAAAACCGGACTTAAAACATGAACTTCTAAACAAGCGGGAGGGCCTTCAAAATAACTGTATCATACATATTTATGGTCTCCGAAAATACGATCTTATCACTCTGTACCGTTGCCGACTGAAATGGCTTACAGTTAAAAAAAGGCTTTCCTTAAGAATTTTACTTGCTCTTTTTTCGATTTTAAACGATTCATCTTCTCCACATTATCTTAAAAGTGAATTTCAATACCTTTCGCAAAATAATGAAAGAGTTTTTCGTTCATAATTTAATTAAAAATTACAATTCCTCAACACAACACTTGTTTCTTTAGCAACTTTTTCACTGTACAGGCACCCCTGCTCGGGAACTCTTTACCTGAGGACATTCGCAGTCATATCATATGTTACTTATGTACATATATAGAAGTTGTATTTAGTATATTTCTATTTATATGATATCTAATTTTAGATAGAAATATTTTTCTTAATTTATTGCACCTACCACACTTTATCTCCACGCCCAGGGTTGACTGAGAGAGAATGCTCCAAATAATTTAGGCTGAAATTTATAAAGCGTACTTATCCTTTGCTCAGATTTACCTTACGACTAAAGTAACTATTGAAATTTATAATCTCAAGCTGAGCATTTGCTCAGCATTTGCTTAGCAAAACCTAAGTCAACAAAATCGTTGACTTACCGGATACTTACGCATATTAATATTTTTAAACGTTCTAAAACGTGTAAAAATTTAATTATTTAAACATTTTAGGCGGAATGGAATATAGTAAATTAAAAATCTATTATTTTTCTTATTATCTGTCAAGAAATCATATGTCAACTCTCGACGACCCTTTCTGCGCTTTTACGGACACAGAATTACATACACAATGGATACTGGTGATACGTACGTTTTGAAGGGAAACCAGAGTAGGATACTGGTGATAAGAACAAAAAACAAATTGTGTTATGACGTTTGGCAAGTCAAAGATATATAAACGCTTTGTTTTACTATTGCACCATTATTTTATTTCCCCTTTTTTCACTTAAAATCAATTGAAACGTACGATTAAAGTCAATGTGAAACCAATAATATGATAATGTTTGTACGATAACCGATATTTAATTTTATTGGAGATTTTTTTAATGAAATATCTTTTAAAATACCAAGAATTCAAATTAAAAATTTGTGCAAATTGAAACGTTTTCACAATTTGCCTGAGCTTTTGCTTAGCTCGCACTCAGTGAATGCTTGGATCAAAGGACTATAAATTCGAATCCTAAGATTACACTGAGCAGGAGCTTAGGTAAGTTTGGCGTAAGTAAAGTCTGAGCAAAGTCCAAGCACGCTTTATAAATTTCAGCATAAGTCCACTCTTTGTTATCCTAAGGGCGGAAACATACTTACGTGTCGTGGCGTTTACTGTCGTGAGGGCATGTGTGCCGTATACACTAACGTGTGTCGTAATGTATATTGGCATTCTTTTTGAACAGTACATATCGAGCGTTTGCAGGAGTTAAACGTACATAATGTTTTCTTCGGTTTCGGATTGTAATTTTGATGAAGACATGCAATTTCTCTCAACAATGAAACTTCTTCAGGAAAAAAAAGACAAGAAATTACTGGGTTCACCCCATAAACAGAGGGAGAGGAGCGTGTCGTATCGCGCCATAACCCCCACCACAGCTCTGGCTCAATCGGCGGCGAGCAGTTGGCGCTACGACATGACACGACATACAAATATGTCTCTAACCATACTAAATGTATGAAACCGATATGCTTCTTGTGCGTCACGACACGACACGATACATGTGTTTCCGGTCTGAAGGCGGAAACACACTTGCGTATCGTGTCGTGTGTTTCTATACTGCGTGGCTCGTGGCGTATACATCTAGCGGGTACTTTTAAATAATAGCTTATTATATTTGTCGCAATTTCTGACAAATTACTTTTCGAATTGAAGACATACCATAATAATATTTTTGAAGTCTCCTACAATTCTCGTATGTGATTTGTCAATTCAAAAGTACTGATGTAATTTCTGTTTGTGAATCTCTAATTCTGTATCAAGACGATGATATACATATTTTGTTTCCCCCTGGTTATAAGGTCAACCCAGTACCTTCTTTTCTTTTATTGCCCTTAAGAAGTTTCATGGCTATGGCTAAGAGAAATATAAGGATTTTATCAAAATATAAACCGTATCCGATGAAAACATTATGTACGTGTAAACGCTGCAAAAGTTCGACATATACTGTTCAGAAAATACACCTAAGCGCGCCACGACACGACACATTTATGTGCACACCCACCGTCACGACAGTAAGCACCACGAGACGTTAGTATGTTTCCGCCTTAATTTTAACGTATTAGAAATAAAGACTAAATAAATAAAAAAAAAGAACGCGTTGGCGTCTATCTGAATAAAAGTATTTTGAATTTGAATTGAATGCACAACAAATCGTTGATGCGCTAATCTAATGATGTGGTGTATCACGGCACGTCGCGCTGAATCTTGCGCGACCTATTCAAAAGGCGATCTTAAATGTATGAAGATTAGTGGTTCATACGCACAATTATTACTCTCTTTATTCCGCTACTGACGCTTACAGAATATTCATAATTTTATGTTAATAAAAATCTGTAGCATTAATCACAGCTTTACCTTTACATAGCCTGTGGTCAAATATAATAATTTTGTCTATGCTGTGGCTCTTTTAGTATGTCAAAAATCAAAATGTTATAAAACATGGCCGATTTGATTGGTACATTCATTTAATGATTTACAGAAATTTATGTTGTAAATTTACTTACTATTTTGTTTTTTATCTAACTGACTTGAAGTCAACGTTAGCTGAAATATCATATAAACATTTGTTTCATTTCTAAGTGTTGTGTTGTGGAGCGGATTTATGATAAGTGTACGACGCGTCATTTTGACAAAGTGTATGTGGTTTAATTGTTGATGATTTTCATCGCGAATGTGCAATTGTGAAATTTGGTAATTGTGCGATGTCTTTCCCGCCTCGGCCTCCGATGGTGCCGTACGGGATTGCTCCGGGAGTGGTCACCATGCCCATGGCCACACATGTAAGCAAAGCCGCCCCGATATACTGAACTAACCTGTAAACTTATCATCAATTTTTATATGACGCTCCTAACTTAAATTAAAACAAGTCTACCATCAGCTCTAATGATCAGATATTTTTTATTCTTTTAGAAAGTTTGACATCTTCTGTCCTTAAGCAATAATGGTTAACATTTTTATATATTTAGTTTTTTAAGCAGGTGCCGATTTATAGTATTCATAGCTAAGTAGGTCTGTGTTACTAATATAAGCATCATATTAAAGAAAAAACGAAAATGTTTAGGTATATTGAGTATGATAATTGTTAAGAACTCGGACATGACAAATTTTGCCTTCTAAAAATGTTTGCCGATGGAATAATAATTGATTTTTTGGTATTTTTTTCCTTCTGGGTCACTTCCTATTTTGTTTTATCAATATTTTTCATTGATAGAGAGTATTAATTCATTAGACCCATGTATATCGAAATTTCTAGGCAACACTCGGTTTACGAGAAAAATAAATATAAAGTTGGTGATTTGTATGGACCACTGCCATTTTTGAAACCCAATTGTGACTTATGTAAATATTATATATAGGAAATATTTCTATTTGGTCGGAATATTTTATTCATTTTACAATAAATGATTTTGTACCAAATTAGAACACAAAAGTAAAAAAAATATGTTAAAAGTCGAAATAACCATTCACTTCGAGGTTAGGTAGACTTTTTTTATTTTTACACAAAAATCTTGTTTTTTATAAATCTATATATCAATTACAAATTTCAACCAATTGGAAATATTTCCTATATATAATATTTACATTTGTTGCAATTGGGTATGAAAAATGGGGGGTGTCCATACAAATTACAAACTTTATATTTTTTTTCTCAAAAAACAAGCTTTGCCTAGAAAATTCGCTATACAAGTGTCTAATGAATTAATATTTTCTATCAATTAAAAATATTGGCAAACCAAAATAGGAAGTGTCCTAGAAGGGAAAAATTACCGATTTTTCTAACATAAGAAACATTTAAAGCAAAATTTGGAGGCCGGTACTACTTTTTGAAATAAAAATAATAGAACTTGGTTCAGATGTATCTTATCAATTATTATTCTTTATTGGTTGAAATTCTTTAAAGATAAAATTGGTCATGTCCGAGTTCTTAACAATTACCATGAGTACCAAATGCTTTTAGATTTAACTATGTAAGGTAATTTTATAGAAGATCTTGAGATATTTTTGCTATTAAGAAAATCAATATAAATTAGGACAAATAGGTTACTTAAAAATTAGATTCCAATAAGTTCCTTTAAGAGGTATTAATGATCTCAAAATATTTTATAATGAATCATTATTACTTAGTCTTTATGGACACAGAAATTAAATAGTCTTTATGTTCAAAAAATCTGTTTTTTAAATTCTTACATGTAAACAATATAAAAGTAGTTTAGTGATATGTTATTGCTTCTTAAATATTTG
The DNA here is from genome assembly GCA_025505425.1 of Graphium colonna. Lineage (NCBI taxonomy): Eukaryota > Metazoa > Arthropoda > Insecta > Lepidoptera > Papilionidae > Graphium > Graphium colonna. Next base: position 3,377 of record JAOCPS010380386.1, on the reverse strand, counting down.
CAGGTGATGGTGGGAGCATACAGTGGGGGCCCTGTAAGCACGGGTGCGGGGCGTGGAGCTCTACTGCCCGCTCCAGCCAAGCAGCCACCCCGTTCTGCCCCTCGGCAGACCAATGGCAAGGAGCCTGAGGGGCCTGCCGTCACAGTCTTCATTGGTAAAACATTCATAAAGCCTTTTCGTGATGTGGCAATTATAGTAATATATTGCTAATTTCTGATACACAGATAGTTATGTATATGTTGCAGCATATTGGAATATTTAGTATTTTACATATGCATACTTCATTTATAAACTCTCACATTTATGAAGTATGCTGAAGGTAATTGAGACTAATGCGTTATGGGGCTCCTTTAGTGTTAGTCTTGTGCAACCTTGGAGATGTCAACCAACAGATAAGTGAATTTCAACCAAACTTAACATCCATAAATCTCATAATTTGGGCATACAATATTTTACACAGGCCATGTGTGTTATGATTATTATTACTGTGATTTTCAATATACAACAAATCCAAGATACATAGTTGTAAACACAGGCTATCAAACTGGCTCTTACTGTACACAAATTCAAACCTATGCACATGACAAAGGATTTTTTCACAGCTATATCTAATATAATAAAAAGCGCCAATATGGTTAGGGATATTCACATCCAATCATGATGTTGAGGGTTTGTTTTTTTTCTCTTAATTATTGCAACCTGCCGATGACTTCAGCAATTCCTGCCCATGTCACTTGATACAAACTTTTAAGTCTACAGTGAGATAAGGTTAGAAACTGAATAAAAAAGTTCTTGTGGCAATATAGTGGGACCTAAATCAAACACAAACACAAAATATGAATTTTAGTAGGTGTTAGTAATATCAAAATAAATATAATATGTATAAGTCGCATTTACACTCTCTTCTGTACTAACTGCTCCAATATATTGTTTCAAGGCTATGGAGTCAGTACTTATTTAGCAAAAGCATAAGTTAGACCAAAATATGAATGATGTTCCATCTAACAAAAAGGTAGGGTCACCGTGCAGTTGCTAATTGCACGTTCAAAGTATTGGAATAGTGATTCTGCCCCATGTTTAGTTTATGTCTCGTTATTGGAGTCAGATGCAAATACAGGCTCAACTATACATCCAATTAGATTTTGTCAACTCATTCAAAAATTAAATATTGAAAACATCCTTCAAGATGGATTAAAGAAAATTGGCCGAAACCGAGTATCAGTAGAGTTTAAAGGCCCTGAGTATGTCAATGCATTCCTTGATAATAACTCTCTAAAAATAAAGGATACTCAGTTATGATTCCCACATTTAATGTTACCAGAATGGGTGTAGTTAGGGGTGTCCCAACTGAATGGTCAGACTTGGAAGTGGTGGACAACCTGATGTCCCCTTCTGGTAGAATTTTGAGAATACATAGATTAAATCAAAAGGGATGAATGATGGTATACCGGAATGGATACCCACCTCAAGCGTTGTACTTACATTTGGTGGTCAAACTCTTCCACCTTGTGTATTTTGCTGTTTTAACTCCCTCCCTGTAGAAATTTATAACTTTCCCACTTTTTTTACCAAAACCCAATGTCAATCTAAACCCCGGTGTTACCGTTGTGGTAAAGACCACTTTGGTGAAGGATGCACAACTGAAGAGACTAAGTGCTTTTATTGTAAAGGAAACCATCCTGCAAATAGCTGCCAATGTCCGTAACACATAAGACAGCGGAATATCAAAGTGTTTATGGCTGAAAACAACATTTCGTATTTTGATCCTTTGCTAACGTTACAGCTTCAGCTCCTATACAGTCCGGTCCCCATCCTTACTATGTGAATCAGCCACTTATTTTACCTACTAGTCATACCCCCTCAACCGCCCTCCTACTCGCTCATATAAAAAACCATTACTCTTCCATCTAAGACTCATGCCTCCCTTTCTCCTGGTTATAACCATAGGGCTCACCAGGACATTATTAACAACTATGCCTTTCCTTCTTCCTCTAACGGTAGTACATTAAATAACTTATCTCCTTCCAATGATTATGGTTCAACCATAGAAACTACTGTAATTTTATTAACTTACTTTCTAACTTTTGTGCCAGACCATGTTGCCGACAAATTAGTCAATATAATTCAATCCCATAACATTCCATCTCTTGCAGTGGAATACTATTGCTGTGAACCATATCCTGGCACAAGCCCAGGGCATAGTTGTAATGGTTAAGGAATATTAGTAAAATGTAATAACAAAACGAAAAAAATATGTAAAATCAAAACAAATTTGGAGAGAAAATTTAATTGAAACTTGTTTGGAAGTAACAAGGCTAATGAGTGCACATTTTGACATTGTGTCTATAACTTTATGCAAACATGTTTTTGTAAAATGAGCTGTAGATTGTTTATGTAAAGTTTTTGCTTGTCAATGTGGATGCCTGTTTTTTCTGAATTTTCCTATACCATATGTATTTTTCTTTTACTCTCCATCATTTTCTAATTGAAAGAATTCCTTAAAAAATTCATATAAATAAATATTGGTATAATCTTTTGTTTATCAAAATGACTAAAAATATGTTATGAAGGTTTAATTTTAGGTTCATATTTGCAATTTTACATGAAAATAATTCTTGTTGTTCATATTTTACACAGGCAACATAACCAGTCGAGCCCCAGATGCTATGATACGAGCTCTCCTAGCTGTTTGTGGGCCTGTTTTGAGCTGGAAACGAGTGTCAACATTTGGCTTTTGTGAATTTGCTGGGCCGGAGGCAGCTTTAAGATGTGTGCGGTTGCTTCATGAGTTCCCTTTGGCCGATAAGAAACTGTTGGCACGGACGGACGGCAAAATGCAGGGATTGGTCGATACATACAAGAGTGAGTTGATTGTTTTTATGTATTTTGTATGTCATGCAAGTATGTAATATTAAAGTAATTGTGGTGTTACAAAAGTTTTAGACTAGTGGTTATGTCAAATTACTCGAACTCAGAGTAGGTCTTGTTTTTTGTTTACTTTTTAAGGTTCCTTTGTCCATTAGGAACCCTTATAGTTTTGTCTGTCAGACTGTCCGTCCTCAATGGACTTATTGTAAAACGTTAAATAATTAATTATGGGACATTCGTAATAAACTTTACATTTGTTTTACAATTTTACATACAATATCTGTATAGCCCTTGTGTAATATCTAAGACAATCAGATGAAAAATATTTGTAGGTAGACGCGTTGGTCCGTCTTCAGATCTCTGAAGATTGAATATAAAATTATTGATAAAATTTATGGCATGGTTGTCTTGGTCTATTGAAAGTAACACATCAGCCATCTTGTGCAAAATAGAAGATAGATGTTGGAGTTAACACGTAGGATGTATTCGCAGCGGAGCAGCGTTCCCGC